>JAQQZZ010155726.1:0-12327 GCA_030265115.1 Mopalia vespertina | reverse complement strand
AAGTTCCCTAGCTCGAATCCCGGTGGAGGCAAGCAAATTTTTCTCTCTTTATTTATTCAAAATATATATATATATCAACAGCATTTTCCCAGTCGATATTTTGGGGTCGAACTTTCTTCGTTTGAACATATTCTAGTTCAGAATATATGACGCATGAGACCTGTTCTGGAATGGAACCCACGTCCTTCAGCGTGAGGCACTATTTCACCAGAACAAAATGACGATTTATCATGTCCGTGGGTTTGATTCCCGGACACGTTTAGGTCTGCAAATTTTCTTAACTACAATCTGTCATCTCAAAATAACGAAACTGCTATAAATATTCACTTTGTAAAAGACACAATTATTATTCTTATTTTTATAAAGATCACCCTCGGTTTGAAAGACGCAAATTGAGTTTTTGTTTATGACCGTATAGTCGTGAGCATCAAACGATTGAAATATTTTCCAGAAAAACACTGATTTCTACGACAAAGTAGAATTAACGATCAGGTTGCGAAGCATCGTTTGATTTATGGCCCAATATTTGGCGGTCCGGTATCCATTCAATAACAATAATTCACACTGTAGATCTGAAATTGAGAGAATACACTGCGCAGACTATTTTTTGTCCGAAAAATGTATCATTTGCCCGAAAATTATTTATCATAAATAAATATGTATCTATGGTACGTACCGCTAATAGACAGATCTACACAGTAATTAATGGAGACGGGTCGAAGCACATAGCCTCGTTAGTTCTGTGTTTAGCCGCAGATCACACATAACAGTGACGGATTTAGGATTTTATAAACGGGAAAGGGAGCTTGACTATCATAGCTTAATAGGCCAGTCCAGGGCCGCCTTAGACCCCAGATGCTCTGAGAATGAGACAATCTCAGAAATTTTTTGGCAGTGAAATTAATTCCGGCATTTTTCTTGATCGATCTTAATTTTGAAAGAGAAAAAGAAAAAGACAGCAAGAGCCACAAGTAATTTGTAGTCTAAAAGTGCCCAATCAGTCCGTATGATAGGGCAAGGATGTGCAGAAATTCTACATTAGTACGTCATCAGTGCTGGCATTGATTTGAATAATTACTACCAAAACGTTCGGATTTTATATCGGGCCATTTTGGGGGATTTGAAGTTCTTCGAACACAGTATTGATATGACATTTCAGAGAATAATACAACTATATTGAAAAGATTGCTACTGAATCTTGGAATGTACTGAAAATGTACTGAAAATTTAGCGCATAAATACCCAACAAAAGGGCGAGGGCCCACCTAGGCCCCAGAAGCTCTGAAAATGAGGAAAGAACAAGCGGCAATCTACGCTGATTTTGGAAATATATTCTGGACGTGCACATTGGCAAGATTGATATTTTATTATCTATTTTTTGTTTAAATAATCGTTGTCCTGACTAGCCACATGACTGTTTTATGATGTGAAAGTGTCTGGCCAGAGTTACGAAACTAGTGAGACTGTCAAAACAAAAATAAACGAGTTTGGATTGGACTAAATGTATTTATGTAGAGGATATTTTTTTTAAAAATTTCAATCTCGTTAGCTAGCAGTGTTCTGATACAATTACAGGCCAGTGTGTTTGCACCACAGTGACGAGTTTGAAGTATTGCTAAGCCAAACTTTTTTTATGGAATGGGATATGTTGTTTTCCAGTCACATACTGCAAAACTATCGCACACAACTCCAGACCATATAAGTAGATTGTTCACATTCTATTCAGCCAGCATGAGTGCATGATGTTGGGGTTTTTTTTCTCTCCCTTTTTTTAGAGCCCCGAATGGGAGCAGCTCAGAAGGACGTTCATGTCACTCAATCGGCCAATCACATTTCAGTCATTGTTTATGTCACTCAAATCCATTAAATCACAGCTCAGGGAGACGTTATTTTGACCCAAAGCCACCAAACATATTTCAGCAAGACAATGAGGTCACTGAAATCAGACAGTTCCTTTGGACGTTTTTCATTAAGACGTTATTTCTGAACTCTGTGTGAGTGACGATGAATGAAATCATAAAATTGCGCTATTTAGCTGTTAACAGTTAAGCTATTTAAACTGGGGTAAAAGAAACCCCACTCTAATATACATTAGAATAAAAGTAAGAGAAACAATCGAAGATAGGTCATTTCCTGATCATCTCTAGATTTTTTTTGTAAATTTCATGATCTACCATAAGTAAATCCTTATCTATGCCGAGAAATAATAAACAGTGACAGTTATATGTATTGATATCACGTATGTGTGTGATCTCTTGCCAGAAACATATGGCAAAAATCAATATTTTGCCAATAAAAAATAACGTAGGGTCCCCACGCCTTTGGTCAGATTCCAGACATTCCATTCACATAATTTTACAGTTGAAAAACATAATTGTTGCTGGTTTATATATAATTAGGTTGGAGAAAAGAAAAAAACAATAGCAGTTCTACATATTGACGTTTGTTCTGATAATTTGCCCGAAAAAAATCTTAATTTGCCCGAATTTTGCCCGAAAAAAATAGCGTATATGACTATCAGGATTCCTGTCAGAATAGGATTGGTCTTTAACACGTGAACTAAGCTCGGGTGTAAAAATTGGTCATTGTGGTGTGCTTTAACTGTGGACAGTGTCAACTGATCTACATTTTTTTTAAACTGAGCTCACGTCACTATTCCCTATGTACAGCTATTTGTTGATGAATTCGCAAACTCACTTGGCAGAAGATATGTGGCGATAAGCATCCCAATATATAATATACGTGCTTCCATTCACCTCTGATGCATCTAAATTGTTTCACTTAGAGGTCATCGAATGTATTGTATTTTACATTGGACGTTATATGCATTTTTACAGATAAACCGAAGAAAAATGTCACAATTTCCATCTGTTTTGCGTTCGGAATATGAAGCACTTCTAAATTAAAATCGAGTCTTCGAAAGCCATATAAAGCTAACTGGGTTCATTTAAATGTGTTGATGGGGTACATAAGGTGGTAAATAGGCTGCCGGCGAACAAAACGCATTCTTTGCTATATTTTCCGACGTCTATTTCGATCGAGCGTATAGTGGTGATACCAGAGTATTGAGAATCTCGCTTGGGTTAAATATATAGAGTTCTTTTCGAAATAGTAGGGTTTTGTTTTTCAGCTGTTGTACTTTCGTGTTAAACTTTAAACAAAACCAAGTTATATATTCATTCATTAACTTGGCTCATACAATCATACGCTTTTCCCAAGCAGTCGATCGGTGTAAGTATACAATCATTAACTTATACACGAGGTCTGTCTATCTTGAAGATTTATCCTGGTATAAACATTACTGGATTAGAATGGATGTATAGGAGTTTATATCACCCCTATATAATCTCAGATGCAGGCACGCTGTATATCAGAAGTAAATATACAACTTACTGCTCTCCGTATAAACGAAATTCACCTAAGATTACTGCAGAGCTGTCTGGCAATTGGCAATAAAAACCAAAAATAGATTAGGATGATTTATATAATGTGGGAAAGAATGCCTGGTAACTGACAGGCCATTTGTCGCCTTCACTCAAACTGTGGGGATTTCTCCAGCTATAATTTTAATTACTTTCGAGCCAGGAACAAATATTAAAATACGTTGATTTATTGGTCAGATTAAGTATAATATACCATCGATTTGTTCTGTCACCAACGGTAAGAATAAAAAAATAATTACAGGTGATATATACATGGCACACCCGAAGTAGGCTGAACTGCGACGCTGTCGGTTGAGGGAAAGTCCTGTTTAGGTGGTCTCTCGAAACTAACGGACAATATAAAATGAATCTGCCACCCATTTGGCTAGTCAGCGATCATATGAGTAAAAAACCTAAGTACGCTGTTAAACCCAAATCAATTAAACGAGTACAGCTGCTAAGCTAAGTTCAGACCGTAGATACAGTCCGTAAATAGGCCTACATACTGTGTTGTTATAGATTCCCCCAATTTGTCCATTTGGTCAGTGTTGGTGAGCGTCACGTATTGTCCATGCAATAAGTCAAACAATACTCTAATTACGACGACTCTGCCTTCCTGGACACTTCCTAAAAGACCAGTACAGATTTCCGATGTTGTTCAAATCACGCGACAATTTTTTATAGGAAATTCTGTTACAATTTTTTGCTCACTGTTTCGTTTGCATGACACACCGTCATGCGATCAAATGTCATAAGTGTCATCATTTACCTTCGGACAAAGATGGTCCTGTGTTCGTTGATTGAACAGCCGAAAATTCCATCACTTACACAAAACAGTGCCTACCAGTATTACAAAGGAAGGCCGGTCATTAGACAATTTACTTTAGTTACATCAACAGTAAAAATGCAACATTTGACGGACAGTTCTAGGTGGCACATGGTAGTGCTGTACTAGACGACAAAAGTTTGTCTGTGTAGTTTTCATTCTCAAATATCTAAAAATACAATAGAAAAGTCCATGGCCAACTTCATTGAACTAGCATGCAGGCAGATGGAGGGAGCTTAATGTTGCCCTATCGAAGCCGATCAGTTTGTAATTGTCTTTCTACTGCGTTGTGGTTTAAAATGCCCCGAAGCATCACTACGCTAAATATACTAACTCCATGTAGTATATGTTTATACTAATAAAACAGAACTATAACGGTATATTTAAAATTTATTGTGATAATCATTAAATAGATATGCCGGACATTACATAGTTTGTTCTGAAAGTAAATGCTTCCCTATATGCTGACCGGTCTATTTCGGATCTCTTCTTAAAAGATGGTTCCAACTCGTCAGTTAAGTTTCTTTCATCGTGTTTTACATCCTTTATCTTGTGTTTGGGTAAATAATAAAAGATTGAAAGAATTCTCTGAATATATTTTTCTTTTACTTCAGTCACAAGTTAAACAGTGTTGACCAACAACTCTATTCTGGAAGTACATTTTTTTCATTCGATGGAATTTGCAGTTTGGCTGCGTACAAAAAATCTTGACGCTCAAGTTAAAAAACAAACTCTAGCGATTAAGCTGACGATAGCTGTTATTTTTCCTCGCTCGGTTGACGAGAGATTTATCTTCCTACTAGAGCACAGACAAGAAATTTCCAGATCTGTTTCCTCAGTTAACCAATCTCTCTTGTCGTGGACCATTTAAGATTTTAGCTCAGTAGTGGCAAGACTTTAAAACATACCATCTGCTGAATAAGTCGTATGGAAAACAGACTTGACAAATTTAAAGATTTTACATAAATCAAGTATTCCCCAGACAGATGAGGCGGAACAATGAATACTATTCCGATTCCAGTTGTGAAATATGGGTGATATCGCTTTCGTGGTGTTTTTTTCTTCTTTAAATATATTCATCAATCATTACAAACACGTTATTTCCCATGGTAAAAACTGTACACTAACTATCAAACAATGTTCTTTATAAGATCATTCTGTGTCTAGTACATTGGCGCCTTGTGTAACTGATGCTATTTCACTCGAGAGATAATTGCCGACCAGAAAACGTGTTAAATACAATCATGAGATAATAAACGTGTTTATTGTCTTGCCAAAATGTTGTTAACGAACACAGGAAAGACAATCATACATGTGTTCAGTAAGAAGACAATTGTGTTTTGCAGTTATTGATCTGCTGTTATTTGTTTTATTGTCATCATTTAGTGTTTAACGTGTAATTCCACATATATAACAAATGGTCAATGTATACTGGTAAACCGAGCGGTAACCTATTTTGTTTAAAAAACGGTCTGTGATTATACACAATAAATATAAAATTGCATTTAATTCATTGTGAATAAATAGTTTATTCGTATATAAATGTAGCAATTTGGCAGCCAAATATACTAATATGGCTTTAAAATTTGCTTAGTGAAAATAGGGAATAATCTTTCAGTTTGTTGATAGCGTATGATACCTGAATACAAATCTACCTGATGTAAAACTTTTCGACAAAGCATCAACCGTGGTGATTCAGGAACTTATCAACGTATGAAATCCTCACTTGCAAGGACATTTCTTCCACACCGCTTCTTTAACATTGATCGACTTTAGACAGATTTGTTTTTTCAAGGAAGAGTTTATTTTGTGGGAACATTGGTTGCGTGTGTGATTTGTGTCTGTCTTTAAAAAAAAAAAACGCAAAGCAACTAAACGACGAATAAAAAGAATCATAGTAGATATCTATCGAAAGTCTGGACCTTTGTGTATGCCTGCAGAAAATTTCCACATTCAGTAGACGACGCTGGGTCAAGCATTTATCTTTTTTCTCATTTAATACCAGATAAGACCTCCTCTGTTGGGCAGCAAACTATGAATGTTTATTATTTGGTAGACAGTTTGCAATGTGATTATAAAAATGTGCTTTACCTTATAACTTGTAAGACGTGTCTGAAACAAAATCCCCTTCGGATTTATCTCTCCATGGTCATTCGGTTATAGATCATTTTGAAAACATGCCGATTGAGAAAAACAAATTCTGCCCTCTGAAGAATAAACCAATCAGAAACGTTTAGAAAGAGAAGTTTATTGGATTAATACTCCCCAAACGTTGTATCCACTCGGTTTCAATTGGGAACCAGGTAAAGGCTCTAAACAGGAAATAGTTCCATTCGTATTTCAATATGACCAACCAAGCACTCAGTTTCCTAGTCTCCTTTTACAGGAATAACAAAATCTTGTACCTTAAATGTCTACTCCTCTCTCACAAAGACCTATTATAGCGTACAAGAGACACAACTGTTTAAGGACCTACTGGTTAAGGCAAAACTTCCATCTTTATCAGACAGGTTGTAACACATATTCTACTTAACGGATATATGCATTGGTTAAATTCTATATATCTGAAATACATGTACCAGTTTGTAGGCTGTTGTATTCCTAACCCATACCGAATATCTTGTTGGCTACATATTTAGCAATACATTTTATACCATTTACATGGACATTACCTTCTCTTGAGATATTTGTAGGTTACCCATAACACAACTCAAGATTAAGATATATTACCAAACTTTTCACTGGGAGTTCATCAAGAACATAAGATGATTCATCGATTTTGATTAATATATATCCCAGAGCCAGTGTGATTGCTTTTTATAAATATATATATTGATATATTGTCTAAGTCTCATACGTGGGCTGCATTAAGTGAAATGAATTTAAATGATTTTATGTTTTTATCATATATATATGCACTGTTGTGAATCAATATAGGATGGGGAATAATATGACCTATGCTCACTGTTTCGATATCCAAATAAAATCATGTACATGTGGTTGTTGACCGATCAACAGCACATATAAGACTATGTAGTTTCTATTTGCAGGGATGATATTTAAGATTAGCTTTGAAAGAAAGTTCGATGCTTAAAACGTTTAAATACGTGCTAGAGCGATATAATCGTGACTAAATGGCTCCCAGTTGTTTTATGCACACACATACCGTGATAATTAAACATAAAACAAATCCAGGACACCATGAAAACTGCGATTACTTTTTTGAATTTTCGTTTTGACGGTCAAATGGTTTATTGAAACTAGGTAATAAGCATTTGGTGCGGAAAATGTAGTGTTATTGAATGCAACAACACATGAGATTTGTTGCTTCTTCTGTCAGTGTCAATCCCCTTATAGCTGTTGGCAACTCAACATGCTTTTCATATGTGTTGCTGCCAACTTAAATAAAATATAGAAGTTCTTTTGAAATGTAAACGTTACTAATAGGTGTCATTTACCTCGTCTGGTCTTTATCTCCATCTTTTTGGTTCTAAATAAAACGTTCGCACGATGTTATCTAGAGACGCCACTGATGTAATCTTGACGGTAAGGCACCAGCTGACTTATGTAGTTCTGCACAACTGGACGTTTATATCATCAGCCTACTTATATAGCTGGAGAACCAGTTTTATTTGGTTATTTTTCTGATTTTGTCTTAGTCGACTTCTTTGTACGGTACTTATATTGCTAATTATAAGTCCTTACTCAGTCAACTAGTCTTTGAATCTTAACAGTTTAATTCAGATTGATGCGTTACGGATGTGGATACAATGTAATACTCGAAGGTGTTTGCATATTATGTTTAATCAATCTCATGTTCCCTTAAACACCCAATGTGTTATTGGGAAAATCCCATTAGGAAAAATGCATAGAAAATAGTTCAGGGATATTTATTTATCCGATGTTAGATCAACAGGATAAAATCCCAATAACAGATCATTGGCCAGCATTATTTCGGGAGGAAAACTGGGTAGTTCATTTACCCACAAAACCCACGACCTTATACGCTGGTTGCTGGCATATCAACCCACATACGGACCGCGGAATCGAACCCGCAACCCCAGAGGTGAGGGGATATGTGGGCCAGTAGACCACTCCACCAAGGAGACCCCTGATATATAGCGAAAATGCTAGCATGGGGAAGGATTTCCTCAACAGAGTTTTATAAATCATATAAAAATGAATTGTTGAATTAGGTAAAGGTATTTCGTTGGGTATGCCTGATATGCAGAACATCTAAGACACGCTTCAAAGTCTATATATATCCATCTTTGTATATATTTAAATGCCAGAACATATATATTACACGTTAGTCCGTTCCGGATATACCTCGCGAGTTTGTCACACTTATTGTTAATCGTACATCAGGGGACTGAACGTCCGTTGCCCAAGCCACTTTGGACACAACCATATGTGGCCCATTTACTAGATTGTGTGAGTCGGTGTTTTGTACGATTTGCCCTTTTCAGCTGTTTAAAATTGCACCATAGTTATATAAGTAAAGTAATATTTGATACGATGTAAGAACTCAACGTCGTCGAACCAACGGGGTTTATTTTCTTCAAAATTTCAAAACGAATCAACGCCGATGTTCACTTCCAAAATGACACATCTACAACTCTACAATTAATAGATTTTTTTGTACACTTTCAAGTAACTTCAATCAATTCTGATGCAAACAGTCCAATACAGTACGTTGATGAATATTCGGTATCAATGAATGTGACGCGTTCTGTAAAGACTGTACGTTTTATCATTAAAATAAAGTTCAGTTTTTGAGCTGTAAAGAATAATATGAATTTTATATGAAAATAAATTCAGTGCCGATAGTTAGTAATAATCCCGGTTAATCAAAACCTGCGGTTGCAAGGGAGTGTTCTGTTACCTTGTTGCTCTCGGTGCTTATGAGCAACAAAAGCCAATCGCTTGTTGCGTCACTGTTTTGTATTTTTTGCGATTTTCGTGCCATGTCGTTTTTTGCTGCTTGTGGCGAGTATTTTTCTTCTCTCAATGACTTGCACACCGTCTTATGAGTGAACTAGCTTTAAGTACGGTGTTAAACCTCAAATAAGCACGCAGTTATCAAGTCCTTGACAGGTATCGAGAAGCAGGTCAACTAACATTTGTTCAGTGATAGTCTGGTCCTGTTCTCTTGCATACTGGAATTTGTTACTCAATTTTATTCAAATTAATGTTTTAATGCCTCTCATATTTCTGCTATCACATATTCATTGGATACTCCAACACTGTCTTAATGCATACTTTTTTGCGATGTGTTTGTCTTTCGTCTTCCTATTGTTGTTGTCACCAGCTTGCTGAGAAGGGTTTCATTATCTATCATACTGGTACGCCGCTATGTGAGTTAAATAGCCTTAAGGGCAGTGTAAATGAAGCTCAATGAAACGGATGAATTATGGTACTGAAGAGTAAATCCTATACAATCCCTTGTGATGTTGAAGATGTTCTTTGGCTAATAAGCCCCAGTATAAACCTACATTGTAAATCACAATGGGAACACAATCACGAACAGTAACACACTCAAGGAAAGTACTCAGATTCCACTCATGTCCTAGTATACATTAACTGGTTCTCGTTTAGCAAAATGCAAGAAATCACATCTGTTAATCTGAAAGCGAACAGTTTTGTAAATCAGACTTTTGAATTCAGCATAAACATGCAGCAAGCCCTTTAGAAGTGTAAGCCAGTCTGAAGATGTCAGTTTTGCCATCTTGGAGGAAAAAAGAAAAAAACGCTTTGCTAGATCTCTCCTTGAAATTAATGATTGTTTAACAAGCATCTTACCCTTAACTATTTTTATTTAAATTCACTGGAGAGGAATAAGATCGAGTCGATTCGCACATAGTCTGAATTATTCTACGTTAATCGCTTTACGGTAGAGTGTCAAAGATGGAAAGTTGAGAAACAATGTCTACGACCCACAATTAAATAACTGGCATCGAGTAATCGCGCATCTTGGGATATATCAACCCTTTTCAGTATCCTATTAATCGATAATATTTTTCAAAAAAATTATCTCAAGTTTCGATTTTACCAGTTATTTTCTTGAATTGAAATTCATTAGAAAAACATTTATTTATGCAGCCCTATACTAAAACATCATTTGAAAGTATACAATATTGGCTCCAAGGTCCTTTCTAGATTATGAAGCAATTTATCAATTTTAAAACTAATCGACATCCCTGTGCCAATGGTGTTATTATTATAAATTGAAACCTCGGCTTCAACTGCAGCCTTGAAAGAGAGTGATCAGCGACTTTCTAATTATCTATCAGTATTCACGATCATTGAATCCATCAGATGTGTATTCTAAGAGAGTCAATCTATTCGTTCTCAACATAGGTAATGCATCCGAGCAATACTAATGCGGTTTATAATTCCCAATTTAGAAGTCCTATAACAAGTAATATTATTAATTGCTAGAATTCATTTTAGTTGTTTTGTTTAAAACTTTCCATGTACCAAGATATTGTGTCATTGGTCAGACTTATTATTTTATATTAACGCTTTCCATATTAGCTTATATTGTTTAATTTGTTGGTTTCAATTAGCCGGATGTGATTTGTTCACATATCAAGTCAAAAAAAATATATTCCCACAAAAGTGAAAAGCCACGGTGTGTGTGAGATAAATTGAGTTTTTGTCTATATCATAGCCACGGCTTACTAATCCTTCTTCTACGAAAAGTCAACGGACTCGAGCCCACATGTCAACCATCAGGTATCTGAGTGAGTCACACGATTTGGCTCCGGCAATTGCGGGGGTGGTTTTTAGAAGGTTTCCTCCCGGGTTTTAACCGCATTTAAGCAAGGAACATTGTAAAGTGGACAATCCGTCGTCATATATATGCAATACCATTGAGTACGACGTTAAACCCCAATCGAACAAGCAAACAAATCAGAAATGTGGTAATTCCTAGTTTTGAACCGTATAAAGAAACAACAATTAGCTATATGTGGTAGAATTAACGATCAGATAACGACCAATTGTCAGATTTATGGCCCCAAAAATTGTGAAATAATGGTCACGAATTTCCTCAATAACAATTATTAACGCAGACGATCTGAATATTGAGACAATGTCCTCCTTTTTTAATATGTCTCACATGACAGCATTGTACTTAAATATAATATATGGCTAAACAAATTTAAATTGTGGCATATGTACGTCTATACTCCTGTTCGTAATTCTCGAGACGGTTTGATTCGAGGTCCAAGCCTAATTCGGAAAGTTTTTTTCCCGCATAACTCAACTTGTGATTTTGTGTCTCCTAATTTTAAAGGATGGCACTGAAAGATACCAAGGCAAACAGTTAACACTATTCAGTCCACATTGATAGTACCAAATGTCTGTAACCATACTTGGACATTTGTAATTTGTTGTAATGTGGTTAATGTCCATCCATACAAACTCTCGAGTTAAAAGAAATTTCCCTTTGGCTCAGTGGTTCTGTATGTCAATCAGAGGTTGCTGGTTCCATTCTATGCGGTATATTAAATCTAGGGCGTTAATAAAGTATTCAATTAAATTTTTTCATCCTATGTTTTAATTAGGTACATTTTGTCATCATGCAGCCGAAATTTGGAGTTGCAACGTCACAAAAGTGCACGTTTATCATTTCCGGATTCGGAAAATATATTGACATTTCTGCTTTTGTCAGTTTAGTTGAGCGTTAGTACTGGCACGGCAATCTGGTTAGCCATACGATGTCTAGTAAGCTGGTAAAACACAAAAAGCAACCAAATGATACTTTCATTAATAGAGTTCCGTTGTCAATCATTCACCCTTCCCAAGGAGTCAATCGGTGCAGGTATACCACCATACACGAGAGTAGTATAGTGAGAGCATCTCAGGTCGTATTGATTACTACATAATAAGGAAGGGTTCAACGTTATCATGCAATAGGCCATCCCCACGTTATTATGTACAAGCGCTAGATTTGGTTGCGCCTGTACATAATAACGTGGGGATGGGTTGACTCCATATGGCGATCCCCTCGTTATTATGTACAGGCGCAAGATTTTGGTTGCGCCTGTACATGATAACGTGGGGATGGCGATC
>JAQQZZ010155715.1:0-12327 GCA_030265115.1 Mopalia vespertina | reverse complement strand
TATACCTAGTAAACACAACTCTTCCTATACTGGCTTAGGCACAAGATGGAAAATCAAATCGTGAATCTGTCCCCTCTGAGACCCTTCTCTTCAAACTATCTTAACAGTGTGGGCGTCAAGATCCATTCATGGATCTCTTGTTGAAAATGTCTATCAATATTTTTTGCCACTCGAAATTAACTTGTTGGCGTCTAAATGTACTGTGACAGTAAGCATTCTGCTGATCTAAAGTAGCAATAGCCTGATATTTAACGATCAGTCTGTCCTGTTACAAGTGATGAAGATTTTTCTGTCTTTATTGGAGAATAACAAAATGGCAATGGCGTGGTGTAATCCCCTGGTTACGACACTCAAGAATCACTGAGCTGTCACTGTTAATAGAAGTTGGTTGTTTGAATCCCAATTTCTCCACAAGTACGTCAAATATTTTAACAAACAAGATGCAAATTGTCCAGTGAATATTGGACTATTTTAATAAGTTTTCCACGTAAACTATTTGGAAATATCTTAAAGTTTGGCGTTTAACCCATATCAAGCAAGCAAACAAATTTCTGTGCATCTTCCTTACTGTTCTTCAGATTTCATCAGCAGAATTTGAGAACGCACATAAAGGTTTATCAGAGGTGCAACTTTATCCAATATTATAGTAAATGTCCTTTAACATTACCAACTAATAATATCTCCTGCGCCCGTGGTTTAGTGGTTAGTCTGTATAAAGCTTACTAATCCTACTTCAATGTACCCTTCACAGGATCGAGTCTGTGTGGCAACCATCAGGTATATGAGTGAGTCACACGATGTGGCCCTGGCAATCATGGGGATGGTTTTTACGAGGTTTCCTCTTCGTTTCCCACCATAATTAGGCAATGAACAGTGTGAAGTGGGCAATCTGTTGTGATATAAGTGAAATACCCTTGATTACGATATTAAACCCCAATCAAACATGGGTCTCATGGCCCTTTACAATACTGCCATATATTCTACCAGTCAACTCAACTTCCAGTTTTCTTTTACAGATTTCATCAGCATGGTAATTAGTTTGATTAACTTTGGTATGTTTATTAATCTATACATTTGCATCACAATTTTATTATGGAATGTTTAAAAATGAGGCTGCCATGGGATACACAATACTCAGAATCCTTCTCTTTTCAGTGAAATGTACACCCTTCAAAAATCGGGACTTGGTCACACAGAGGTCATGGATAGACCTGGGGTCAGAGTTCATGATATTTAATCATTCAGTAAACCATGAGGTAAGCAGCTGATAACAATTATGATGTTTGTGTCTTTTTTTGATATCCTGGTAAATACCTATTATTATAAAACAAATGACAGTATTGCACACTCATGACTGACTGTCCGTCCACAAGTGTGTCACAAATGATTGGGAACACGCTAGCTTGAAAACAAATTCACCGATTAACTTCAAACTTGGTATGTAGCTTCCTCCTGTTAAGACGACGAATGGGATTGTATTTCACCAAATTCCATAAAACAAAATAGCCGTTATTGCTGTTAATTTTAGCACATTCATGCCTGTTTGTGTTTTGAACATAAGAAGAGAATAAATTCACGGATTAACTTCAAGCTTAGAATATAGCTTCTTCCCATTAAAATAACAGATGGGATTGCATTTCATCAAATTCCGCAAAACAATATGGCCGCAATTGCATTATTTTGCAATATGCATGTCTGTATATGTTGTGAACACGATAACTCTGTAACTAATTCACGGATTTACTTGAAACATAGCCTCCTCCTGTTAAGACAACGGATGGGATCGCATTTCATCAAATTCCGTAAAACAAAATGGCTGCCATTATTCACCCTGTGTTGTGAACATGATAACTTGAGATCAAATTCACAGATTAACTAAAAGCTAATTTCATCAAATTATGCAAAACAATATGGCCACCATTGCATAAGCATAAGCCAATGTGTTGTCAACATGATAATGTAAGAAGAAATTCACTGAAAAAGTTTCATTATTAAAGACAAAACATTGGATTGCATTTCATCAAATTCCGTTAAACAAAATGGTCGGCATTGACTAATTTGACAATATTTATGTATGTATATGTTGTGAACAGGATAACTCGGACACAAATTCACGGATTCACTTGAAATATAGCCTCTTCCTATTCAGACAATGGATGGGATTGCATTTCACCAAATTTCGTAAAACAGATTTGCTACCATTGCACAATTTTACAATATTCACTCCTATGTTTTGTGACTATCATAGCTTGAGAAAAAATTCACTGATTCACTTTGAGTGTAGCTCTCCTCTATTAAAAGGAAAGACCACTGATTTTCGACCTAAACGTATTATTTTTATTGCATATTTTCAAAGACAAACATCTGTATTGCACTTGCATTCGCGTAAGCATAGCCGATAATTAGTTAATTTAAAAGGCGGGATTGACGTCATTGTATTTGTGAAATAAAGTTATTAGAGAATTACAATAAATATAATACTACACAATTATGTGGTATCAAGATACGGGGCTATAAAATATTGTATCATCAGCAATACACCGATACATCAGTGTATCGTTACACCCCTATTGCACCAATATGGTGATAAATACCATAACTTCAACTCTTTGACTCTTTGAAGGAAAAAACTGTTATTAAAATAAGTAGGAAAAGGTGGTTTGGCTGGGATTATGAGCATATTTTTTCAAAATAAACTTTGAGCATTGGACCTGCTTGTTACTCAGCTTATGGATTTAACTCCATAACTGAATGTAACTGCTATATATTGTAATTGATTTATTAATGCAGGTAATTTCAAATGACAGATGCAATTGGATAAAATATTTCATGTTGTTATTTATTCCCCAGAGCTGCCCTGTGAAGAAGCATATAGTGAGAGCTGTGTCACATTTGACTGGTTACTTAATACGACCTAGTGATTCTGGTGGTTGTCAACTAACATATGTGTCACAGTCTGATCCTAAAGGTAACGCCTGATCAACTCTTTATTAAATATAACAACAAAAACAGTCAACCTTGACCAGGCATGAAGTTTTAGTCACACATTTCTTTAATTTATTTGTTAAAAAGCAAATATTAGAGATGTTTGCATGTATGTATTTGTAACAATAAAACACGCAACGGATTAAATTAAAATGAGGAAAGATAAACCTCTTTGGCATATCTACCAATATGGATAGCCTATTGAAAGGTTAAAACATGGTTGCTTTGTAAGCTGTAGGTCATAGAAAGACTCCCAATAAAAAGGTTAGGACACTGCACTAGTTCAGTTGGTGTCCATATACATGTACCATCACTTGTGGGTTCAAGGCTGAGTGAACACTTTGTGCTTTGAACTTAGCCTGTCAAGAAGACATGCTCAAAGTAGGAATCTAATAACCTAAAGGACATCGCTCAGCTAACAAAACAAACACATGTATTTGAAAAATCATGGTTATTTTACAATTTTAGGTTGAAATAGTATTGAATTGAGCACTCATCATAAAATGATGGTAAATGTGATGTAAACGTGTATGCCACAGTGAAGGGCTACACTTGATACCAGCTATTACCTTTAAAGGTCAGGTACGATAAAGGGCTTTTGACAAGGTGCTTAATGACTGCAATGGGTTGTATTACAGTTGTTTTTGTACAGTTGTGATATATCAAATCAATGGCTTTGAAATATCAAACATATGTGATGAACTTTGCATAGGTGTAAATAAAACTGTACAATTTAATAAACTTTCTGTATTGTATTGTGCAATTGTTTCCTGTATTTCAGGTAATCTTCCTGTTTGGGCTGTAAATAAGCTCACACACATCCTAGCACCAAAGGTAAGTTACAATTTATTCTGATTTGTGTACCTGGTTGTGTTTATTGTAATATCCTGAAAAGATTTATAAAAACCCCCCCAAACTCAATCTCCTATGATTGTCTCTTTCAGAGGCATATTGAAAGTCCATGATAATTAAATAAATCGCACATTTTTGACGGACAAACTACCTCTGTTTTTGTGTACATTAATTATACATCAACATTTGAATTAATATAAAAAAATCAATGGAAGAATGTTTATAAATGCTGAAATTGTTAAATCCTGAGAAATATGACTGGGCTTCATTGTGGTTGAATTGTAATCTCAGTTGTGTGATTCTCTTGATAATGATGCACACTTATGTTTCTATTATGCTGGCGGGTGGTTGGAATGGAACTTTGCCAAGGTGCTCTTAGCGCTAAGCGTCTTTGTTATTGTGTCTTAGTTTTATGGTAGTCCTGTCTTGTTTATTTATGTTACCAATGGTGTCTGGGATGGTTTCCTCGACCCATAGAATTCAAAACCTTTATTACAGTGTTAAACCCCTGTCAAACAAACCAACAAATCTTTACAGTGCCTGTCAAAAAAATTGGTTATGGTGTCACAATACACTGGTATTATCACACAGTGAATACTTAGTGAATATATTACAGACAATAGTACAATACATTAATCGCGTGAAGTCGAAGTCATGAATTTATGTACTTTGTTGCCCAATGACTTTATAATGATTTCACTGTTGTTCTTTTAAGTTCTCTGGTGCTTGTGAAAAACATTGTATTTTGTCAGTCATTCCAAAATGTCAAGATTTTTACATGAAGTCACATGAAATGGAAACAATTGAAGAATGTGAGAAAAAGATAAAGTGGCAAAGCAGTGTATTGAGACACAGAATCGTTTCCGTGGTGACTTGGTGATATTTGATATAATACACAGGTTCTTGTTTAACAACAGATATTTTTCATACCTTCTGTACTTAATTTCAATTTTAGGTTATAAGCAGGTTACACAAAGCTGCCAAAAACTACAACAGCTGGAAAAGTCGGAATAACCCCCATAAAAAGCCTTGGCTGTACCCTGAACAGTCAGCTCTGCCAAAATTTGACAAGAGTCAAATTAGACCAATGGTGATGTCATCATCCGAAGACTCCATTGATGAAAGCTCATTTACAGAGAAAGATTTCAAAGAGGAAAATTACAGAGATGCGGCAGATGATATATAGGGAGGATTAGTAACTAATAATATGTAAAAAAAAAACATATGTATAAATAGTACATAGCTTACAATATGTATCACAGTGGGTATGCTTTTCAGTTTTCTGGAGTAAAAGTACCAAATGGAAAAGGAAAGGAGCTTCAGTATACTTGCTGTGATGAGTAATGCAAGCTACTTTATATAGGAATATGGGTGCTGGGGATAATTTACTCACAGATCAGGCCCTGTTCATGTGGCCAAGTAATTATAACAGAAAGTTTGACTCCCTTTAAGTGATCAGTTTAGAAATGATCCTGAATATGACACGACACATAATGAGGACTCTTTTATCTTTTCAAACCACTAAGGACATCACATTATTGAAAATCAAATGCAAAAATTACTACTCAAATCAACAGCCATTTTGTAAAAAATTAACACTGTAATTAAATGTACTTCGTCTAATATATTTTCAGATTTTTCCCTCTAAAGTGCACCATATCACACTTAAGTGTACACATGTGTTTTCCCCCCCCCCCCCCCCCCCCTAAAAATATAATTGGGGGGTGGGGGGGAGGGGGCATCTTGTTGTAACAACACTAGACACTTTACAGAGCACCTACTTAGGCCTGCACATAAGTCCAGTCACATTTACATTGCCTGATATGTAGTAGTTTCTGTAGATATAATATGTACCGATGGATCACAACTCATGCCTTTTAATCATTCATCACAACCACTGTAAATAATCTCATACTAATTATTGGGTTACCAAGGGGCCATCTTTAATGCATTTGGAAATGAAATAGAATCTATCGTTATGACATTTACTTTCGCCTCATATGGGGTACAAACATAAAATGATGGAAGGTAAGCACAACAATAAGTTTGTATGTTATGATGCGGGCATTTAAGAGGGAGCTTGCTCTCGGTTTTCCACCATAATACGACAAGGAACAGTGATAAGTGGGCAATCCGTCATCATATAAGTGAAATACCCTTGAGTATGACATTAAACCCCAAACAATTAAACAATCCAAACCATCAAGCAATTATGTTTAGACAGACTGGAATTCAGATCACTTTTATATCTTAACATACACATGTTATATGCCATTACGGTTTTTACTAATTCTAAAATACATTTAGAGAATTCCTGACTTAATCATACACTTAATGATACAGTCTTCGTAATGAAGACGCTTAGAGGTAATAAGATACACTTATGTTTAATATTCTTCTGGTAAGTGCGAGTATTTGGGCTCAGATTGTCACAAGGTAAAGAAATACTATAACACTGTGCATTCATGGAGAATCTTCTTAGCTATTTCTTCATTTTAACAAAATCCAATTTCTTCTAAGGCTAAAGTTTAATAATCCCTTTTGTATTCTTACTTTAATAATGAGCTCAATGCCTCAAAATGTATTAATTGAATTTAGGTGCATTATCATGTATTGCACACATTTGTAGCTCTTAATATATGTTGAAATAACTTATCATTTATTGTTAGTCTACATGCACTGTTTGGAGCATGCCTGCGTTATCATTGAAGGGACTTAACGCCCGTGAATTTGCCCGATATGTCAGTTCAGAAGAGTGTTCATTGCTCAGGGGCCGGTTGCTCGAAGTGCTATTAAATTTATTCCACTATTAGATGACGTCACACCATGTAGAAGGTCTATCTCTTACCGGGTATAAGCGATTTAATTTGGTGTTAGCGGCTAATCCTCTTTCAAGCAAATGGCCCCTGTGCATAAAGATAACATCACACAGTGTGAACACATTCATTGGCATGTGATCCCTGTGTTAACATGTTTACACAGAGAATGAGGCAGGTCATGTGATAGGTGTGCCATAGTCCAGACTGCTGATTACATTATCAAGGTATTTTATGTAAGCTTCAAATTGTTTCCATGAGTAGGCTTAATTTTCCCAGTACTCTTGTAATATATGTATTATTTAAAGTGTTAATGAAATTTATCAATCTTCAAAATGATTAGACATGTAATGTATATTAAATTTATGGGTGACTGGGAGATCTTGACTTAGTGATGCTGGCATCAGATTTATTATAATTTCATTATTATAATCAGTATTTATTATACTCATTTCCAGCATAATAAAGTAGAACTGAATAATTTCTTATGTGGTTCTTTGCTGTATGTATATGTGATAATTATGTTGAATTAATATAAACCAGTTTAAGTTGTAAATTTATAAATTTGAATTATACAAATATAATGATTGAATTTATTCGATTTCAATAGTACTTAGCGTGAAAGTATCGCCCATTCCGACATATCTTCAGTTTAACTCACCAAACAGTTAATAATGCTGAATAGTGAAGCCATGAATGTGATATCCAATTTTAATATTCCTTTTTTGAAATTGACAGTAGATTAAAGTGTCCAATGGTCCAGAATATATTGACTGTTCTTTTCTTTATTCATTTTCCTGTATAATTGTTATTTATGTTCATTATTCTTTACTATGTTTTATCTTGATTATTTTTTATTTGCTCATTGATTTTGCGATTGAACTTTTGATATCCTGGACATGGGACTTTCCATGATCTATTTTCTATAGACATTTAATAGTAAGCATACACATTATTTTGGTCCATAAAATTTTTATTGAACTTTTTTTTGTGTGCTACTATAAATGGATCAACTACTTATGCCTTATTTTTCTTATTTAAACTAAACTGTCACTATCTACAATTTCATATGAAATTGTTGTACATGTATTTTGACATCCAGGTAAATACCAAGAAAATAAATACTGTTTTATTCTTCCCAGACCTTTTATGATTGTTTGTGGTCAGTTGTGTTGAAGGTGGCTTTCTTCATCGATCTGGTTGTTACGACGTTGACACATGAGTGAAATAACTTCGCATGTAATATAAACCCTCAGTTGATCGAACTGTTCTCTGTAGGCTACTCTGGAGTTGGATAAAATCATACAAAATAACTTGCTGTACTCAAGAGTATTCGACATATATGATGAGATGAAAATGTATCAATAACACAGTCATGTCCAGGATAATGTATAAACACCCAGGTGAGAAAACAACCTTCCTCCTGAGCGGTCATTATGGTTTAACAACTAACCTTGTTGCATTTAGCCAGACGGCTAGGGGGGAATAAATCTGTCCATTTACTGGGGAAACATACTTGTATCTTTATGCCATTAGTTGTATTTGTTTGAATATTTATTACGTGGGTATTAGTTCTTGTAAGGAGCCAAGTGTTCTAATCACTTTCATAGTTGTGTGTTCTAGTGACCTCATTGTTAAATTGCATTGTCAAGTATTGTCTCCCTTGATTATCTCTATGATTTACAATTCTGATTATTGGAATATCTTACGTTTTCTTCTCATGCTATTACTTTATTTACAGTTAGAACTCGATTTAATGTATTGCTATAACCATGGCATTTATTGTGGCCGAGGGGTTCTCTCTGACAAGTGAAAATAAAACCAATTAAAATTTGATCTTTTTCTATTTTTTCTGTTCAGAGTGGGTCTGGTGAGTTGACTCATTTTTTGCTACGACCTGATCATGTTGATTAGGGTCTTATGACATGCTTAAGGTTATTTCACTCATATGTGCCAGACCTATGAGTGAAAGAAATCACTCTGGACTCCACCGGCAACAAAGACCAGACAATCACAAGTCACAACAGACCTCACAAATCAGATCAGCTTTGTGTTGTCCCGTGGCTCTGGAGAGAACCCGGCAGCTACCTTATATTCTCAACACAATCCTAATTTGCAACAAGACTATGGAAAAAATATGTCCAATCATTTCACAAGTGATCGGAGGAACTTCTTTGGTGGGTGGTTAAAAGTTTGACCACCCGGGACTAGTGTGCTCATCCCAGGATCCATCCATTCTCCCATCCCAATAGTTTTTGGTGTACTGTTCGTCCCATTGAAGCATACCATTATGTAGGTGTTTACGGTTAAGCGTGCCACCCAATAGAGGAAGGAAACCACCCCTATCATCAATCAATGAGCAGATAGGAGCGCAGGATGTTCTCGTTGTGTTGAAAGGCTATATACAACAGCAATACTCTCACACTGTACTACAGGCGCCTGTGATGCAAAATGCAATTTAAATATATCAGAGAGAGCTTCCTGTTGTCTGGGTGCTCTTGGAGCTAACGGGCAACAAGAAGCACATCCGTTTATGATGTTTTTATATTGTCTTGTAATTGTCCTACATATCTTTTTTGTCTGTACGGATGGCGTTGAGTGTTTTCTTTCATTCAGTCTGCAGATACGCCATCCCATTAATGAAATAACTTGAAGTACCTTTACAGCGTTAAATCTCAATCAAACCAATAAATAGACAAGAACCAACAATATAACCACATTGCACGATACTCTGAGTATTGTATTAACATAGGACAAACATGAGGGGTAAATTACATATATCCCATCAAATACATCATTTGTACAACAATAGAGCAATGCTTGTCAGATCACCATTAGGAGTTCACCATTTGGCACCACTTGTCTATTCACAATTTCATTACAAGGTTGGATTTTTGGGGAAACATCACAGAAAGCAATAAACACATTGTTAAATATAGGTAGAAGTCTGAGATACTGCTTATTATGAATAGGATTACACACCTAACAAACTCACCAATATTGGTTTCTTTAGAACTAAGAGCCTCCATATACTTATGCCATATATTCCAAGAAGTTAACAGAAGTTGTAAACTTTAGACTTGCATTTAGATACCGGTATGCACATAACAATTTTTTTTTGTCTTTGGTCCAAACCGAGAAAGGCAGCTGTTTTTTGTTACTAGGAAAGACATTAAATAAAGTAGCTTTCAGGACCGCAACAAAAAAGGATGATGTCATGAATCCACTCCCCCTTTTCAACTGTATCTTAAACTTTCAAGACTATAATTAAATATCCAAACATTGCTGATTTCAACAGCTAATTGACAAAAACCATCTCCGCTAAAGTCTAACCTACCGGATTACTTAGGACTAGTTTTGATTGATGTCTGATTGAATACATACAAATGATTCATTATATATAAAATTATGATAAACCAAATCACAACAATCTCACACTCAGTGGCAAGATGAAGATAAAATGCATGATGAAGATAAAAAAAGATAGTATTTTTAATTAATCAAAGATAACATTTAATAGATCCACTTCGAGGTTATGAGTATGGTACCTTTAATAGTTTGGACAGATTTGAGTGTGGTTGATCGCATGGGGTGGTCTGAAAACACAAGTTTGCGTGTGTGACTTCTTCAGATCTGTTGAACTGTAAGAATTTTAAAGGATCTTAAATATTACAAGTTTCACAATACTATTTTGAAAATTTAAAATTTAATTGATTTGGTAGTCTATGCCTTGTATCTTAAGAGTATTACACAGGTTAGTAGACAAAGTAGGTAAGTAGTAAAACAATTATTCAAGTCTTTTTAAAAAAAAATATGAATGCCTGCAGAAATGACAAATGTGCTTGCAATGTAACTAAATATGTCCGCACTTAGGACACTTTACTTGGAGTGGGCCTCACTTATAAACAGTGAAATAAGACATTTCACCAGAAGCAAACAGCTCTGTATTTTGTCATTTTATTTGACAACTGGTATGATCGTTAATCATATTATTGAAGCAACACATGTTTGTTCATAATATACAAAATACACCCAGTATCATTAGAAATGTTACAGACAATAGAAACTAGCAGCATAAGCACATGAATAATGTACTATTTGACATAATGTATGAATATGTTTATTCAATAGTATTCATCAATTATCTGTTCACTACATATCAAGTTTTTTCATATTATTTGTAATTTAACAAAAAAAGAAACCAGTACATGTAATAGACATATTCACCCTTAAGATTGCTACTTACATAATACTGATTCAAACTAACCTCAAGACTTTAGACGGCAATTCTGCTTATTTATTTGATCACTAAGAGAAAGACATAATTTATGAAAATTTCATTTTGATAAAGTTGTTCACAACACAATGCTGAATTAAATATCTATACACAAAAGAAATGAAAACAAAAACCAAAAGTGTTGCATTCTGGATAATGTTACAGAAGGCTAGCTTAGCCCAAGTTGATCCTAATTACCAGGAGGGGATTATATCTACAGTACTGGTTGCTTATGTTAAGTCGTGCTTGCTGGGTTTGAGGTTGTATTTCACTCGTATGACAGGCATGTCAGCCACATTGGAGCAAGAAACCATTGACTGTGTATATCTACATGTAGTTTGCAAGGCCTTACAAACAACGACTTCTAGTTACCTCACAATTCAAAGAGCACCAAGACAAGAAAGCTCACACCCACGACCTGCTCTTACCATACATATCTTACCAACATTTACACATCTCTAAACATTGGAAAACATTAAACATATTTTCCATACCATTGAACTGTTGTCCAATGCAAAAATTTACAGGACAGTGTACAGTGTTATTATTATTCACAAAATGGTAATAAATAAAATAAACCCCCAACTTGAACAAAAAAATAATAAAGATAAAACAACAAATATTGGATGATTATGAGTCGTAACAATATAACAACAGACAACACATGAAATAAATAGTCTGACAGAAATATACAGTAAAGATGAAATATTTGCTGTTTATTATCATTAAATGTTAATGTCATAATATATTTACACTTCTAAATTTAAATTCACATAAATGACTAATAAAATCTTGATAGTATTTACAATTGACAAGCCAAATATATATATATATAGATAATATAATTATTAACATTCTTGAACACTTCTATATCTCAGATCTTCAGTCAGGGTTTCCAGCACTGACATTAACCAGAGGACTAAGGTTGTCAAAGTAAAGTCCATGTTAGGCCAATAATAGAAATACTAAATGGCTAATCCAAATGAACACTCTCCTTTCTGTTGATCCTCAATACTATACTATTAAATACTCCATTAAAATATTTTTTTGATGGTAAAGAAGGAAAATGTTAATAAGTTTTGGCTAGGAACAATTCTGGCAGACATCCAAGCTTTCCAATTTTGACCTTTTTGAAGCCATGTGTTTTTGCCAACTTTTTAAAAGGAATGTTCACAATGTAACTCAGATTTTCAACATACTCTGAGGTCGATCACAGCTCTTAATCAGTGCTGGTGTATGTTGTTATAAAATAATTTAAACAACAGTGATTACATACTTCAGAGTCATTACCAGGGGGAGATAATCAGTAATTGTGTATGTTTAGATTGTTTGTTTGTTTGATTGGTGTTTAACGTCGTACTCAAGGGTATTTCACTTATATGACGACGGACAAAAATA
>JAQQZZ010155704.1:0-12327 GCA_030265115.1 Mopalia vespertina | reverse complement strand
AAAAAAATAGTAGCACTAATAGGCGATTTTACAGGAGACTAAACGTACGCGACTAAATAAAAGAAACAGACTATAGGACTAGATCCGAGTTCTAATCCCACTGGAGGCACGCGAAATTTCTTATGTATTCAAGCATACACAAGTGGAAATTGGATGAAACTCAATAATAACTTGGAAACTTTATTCAAACTGAAACAGTAAAACGGGAAAAGTATATTAAATTTTTTTAATTTCTAAAAATGTAACTAGGACACCAACTATATTTGTTTATCTAGTAAAATAGCCCTTGGACTGAAAAAGAAAACCGAACAACTGCCTCAGATTTTTCTTTCTCGAAATTTTAATAAGACTGATTTAAGCGTACTTTTTGACTGCACAATGTAGATCATTACACGTATGCCAACATATGACAAAAGAAAACCTTAGTGGGTAGTCTGATCTGCTATGCTAATACCATTATTCTCAAAAATTGTGTTAATGACACTAAAATATATTGACTGAAAAACTAATTATAGGTTCAATTTAAAATATTTGTAATCAGCGTTTCGATTTTGTTCACTAGTAAAATCTTTAAATGTTTAACTTTAAAGGATCACAATTTTAAACTCTAGTTTGACCCTTTTTTGATTGGGTTCAGCAAGATCTTAGAGCAGATCCAACGAGTTGATCATTGTATATATTAACCTATACTTGAAGAATATCCTCTACATTACCAAATAAAAATATTCTAAACTAGTGACATTGTCATGTTAACTCTAGTTTCATATTTAAACCGTATGTGTGCCAAAATACGCGGAAACGTCAAGTATGACCGATTTCAAACAAGTTGTCTTCAAATGCACTGTCTTGGTTGGATCTCATTGCCAAACGAATCCATTCGTGAAAAAAGTGCACATAGCTAGTCGTACTACCATTTCAATGTCAAAGGTACCATTGCGTTTTGCCAAATTCCTTTATGGACGCTGTCATTATCGAAATGTAGGCAATCCCTAATGTTCGCCATGTATATTTCCCTTGTTAAGGACATACGTATAAAATGTGGAATTTAAAAACAGAACCGTGTTTGGATCTAGACTGTTCCGACGTATTTCCAAAGTTTAACGGTCGACTCTGACTGCCAGGTATGCTACTGCCTTCCAATCCAGAGGTAAAGGGCGTAGAAGCTTGGACGTGGACGTGGACGACCGTATGATTCTATACATCATCAGGAACGCCTCGATATATGACATGTTATTAAATTTAGAAAATCGATTTTTTGTTTATCTCGCGTATCGGTCTTTGTTAGCCGTTCGAAGTTACCTACGCTGATCACCGACGTTGCCGTGTCAACTCTATCAGATTCAGCTGCAATGGAAAACTTTAAATACCATTACACCAACTAGACAAATTCGATAATTCTGAGATTTTAATGTCAATAAAGAAAAATATTAAGAATCAGATATATTTTAAACATTGTTGGTGTCAAACATTACTTGATTTTAGTGCACGGTCAGAAAACGAAAGTTGAATTAGAGTCGGATTTGTTTTTATCACCCGTGATATGAGAGACAAAACATAGCACATGGCGCCTGGGTTGTTGCTATCATGCACATTGACCCATGAGAGCAGCAAGCATTTGCTTCCCGAAAACTAAATCTTTTTTATTTCAACCCTTTACGAACGTTATGCATCCGTATGGAAATGTTTATACATGCGTGAGATCGTTCACATGTAAGTATTGTATTCAACAACTAATAAACTAACCCAATCCCATGCATTCTACTCATTGGGGGGATGTTTGCTTTGTATTCCAGAGTGAAAGGTGTGGACAGGTTACGTGTTGTGGACGCCTCCATTATGCCGGAAATCACGTCGGCCAACCTGTACGCCCCCTGTATTATGATTGCAGAGAAAGCTGCGGATTTAATTAAAGGGAGGACACTCCCGTCTAAATTATAAAGACTGGCTACTTTATTGAATATAGTACCCCAAAAGAAAATACGCTTAACATAAAGTATGAAACAAGTGATAGAATTGTGATCAAGTATTAAACACAAACACAAGAAAGTATGCTTATACTGTGATCGCATTTAAAAACTAAAGAGAAAGACATAATCTTCTTAAAATTCTTTCATTTAAGCCTTAGTCTATTGATTCGTGGATCTAAATAAAAAGAAGCTGACAAGGTAAAAAATACTTTTCCTCTTGTTGATTTATCTCAATGCGTTAAGTTTGTTAGATATATCATTGTAATCACTAAAAGCCTGGAAATAACAAAGTTGGTAGAATAGTATATATTTATAATCATTTGCAGAAACTACCATGTGTTCTTCTCTAGTGTTTGCATATTTTCGGAGTTTTCAGTGGTTGGCCCCATAGACCTTGGGTTTGAGAGTTGAAACGTTATTAACCCGACTACGTGATCTACTACCCTACCCTATTAGTGTCCTTAATAATCGAATTATTTTATTACAGAAACAATACGCTTTATCATCTGTCATATGGTATGGATTCAGAGAAGGCACTCGCATCATTGATGATATATTTTGCCTCAATAATATAACTTCTACTTGTATGTCACTGTAGGTAAAATGTGAATGTTAATCATTTTATCCGGATGTTCAATCAGAATATAATATCAATTGTTTCCATCAAGTCATTGCACCTCAACATTGTTCAAATAGTCTTAAGCAGTCAATGGTTTCGAAGTTGAATTAAGAAAATATCTTTAGATGTTGGAATAAAGAGCTGCTATGGTGATTTAAAGAAGACCTCCAGATCGGTTATTTTTTTTAAACTTTTGTCATTCACGACAATGTGCCAATAGCAAAAGAAGAAAGAATTTGTAAATTTGGTTCATTAGGGGCTTTTTTTTCTTCATGTGTGTCCAGCATATACCGGTATGCGTGGACAATAAATTAACCCGTATCATTGGCCCAAGCCTCGTATGTGTACATTCATTGAAATGTTTAAGTTACGTTTACTAATGTTATCTCGGCTTTTGAACTACGTATTATGTAAGTTGTCACTTTCTATTCAGTTATATTGCCAATGTCAGTACATCAACAATGTATAGTAGTACCCGTTTTTCGAATTTTTGTATGTGTGTTTGTCATGATCACGAGCAGAACTTTCCTCTCGTCAATTAAGTGAATTTAATTCAATTCCAAAGTGTCCAGTAGTGTTCTTAACAAGGGTGATGCCCCTCCTCCACCCCACCTCCCCTCTACCCTCTATTTGGACAAAATTTTAGTGAGTTTGCCAGAAACCGGTGGAATATATATCTTGACTGTTTATAGCTGTACCCAGTTCTCCGCTTACAAGTATATAATCCACGGAACACATAATTCAAATGTAATCCTGCTGGTCGAATACCTTAACACACGTCCTTTCTGCATCGCCTTTCCAGAATTTATAGTTCTTACTTTTTTACATGTGAAATTACATTTTATATTCCTATCTGTCAAAACATTTTTTTGATGGATAGAAATATTTATTGCCATTAGGCCTTCACTATTTTAAACTATGGACGAATTTGTTTAACATGATACTATGGTGAATAAAGACACGATAAAAATTAAACAGAAATCAACTCACTAGAGAATATTTGTTTTTTCACCTGATTATTTCTTCTACAAAGTATCAGACAGACTGTAGTTCAATCAATAAGGAACTGACACACACAACTGGTTAATGCAGTCAACCGGTTTATGGCATATTTAGAAAATGTACACAATTTTCACGCTATACATAAAATAAAACAGGAAGTGAGAAAATCATGAATATAATTAGGTTGTGAATACAAATTAGGTCAAAAGTATAACAATCCGAATTAATTGATTGGTTGGTGTTGAATGGCGATTTTAAGGGGTTTTCACTTGGTCGACAGGGCGTATTCTTAGCAAGCAAAAGCAAGGCAATCGCTTTGTCCAGCTCACATTCTGGACACAATATTGACTCATTCTCGTTGTCAACCCCGTAACCGAACAAAACACCTTTGTGGTTGCTGGAGTCACCTCGTGTTACTCTCTCATATACAAACTCAATTTGAGGTTGTTGTTCAAGGAACTATTAAATTTAATCCTGAATGAGATGACGTCACGTTGAAGGCCTATCACTAATCCTGGATTAGATGACGTCGAGTTGAAGGCCTATTATTAATCCTGCATTAGATGACGTCATGTTTAAGGCCTATCACTAATCCTGGATTAGATGAATTCACGTTGAAGGCCTATCACTAATCCTGAATTAGATGACGTCACGTCGAAGGCCTTTGACTAATCCTGGATTTGTGTTTTTTTATCTGCTATAAGGGACATTTCTTTGTTTAGAGCAATTGGGCCCTAGTAGGATTTTGTTAAATCAACATATCCGATAATATATAACACTACCGGGCAATTTAGATACGGATTGTATCGAATCAAAGATTTTCCTCCACCGGTGACGTCATATATATACATGTGCATTTTAGATTATGGTGAACACATTCAACAGAATGAGTGTGTGACATCAATAATATAGATTAAATTCACTCTTAGAAATAATGGTTCTTTACAAAAGAGAACTCATAAACCATAAAGAAAAACGGTTCTTTGACATAATAAGTTAGGGAGAAATACATGAAGCAGTTTCTGTGAGGGTTTCATAGAAGAACCATAAAGGGTTCCACCATAGCCATGACTTAAGAACCTTGAAGGTTGCCTTTAGAGACATATTTTCTAAGAGTGTAGTTGTTGTCATGATGAGACAGTGTCCACAAGATTTGCTCTTAAGCAATATTTTTGAAATGAAGAAAGTGGTTGGTGATTGTTGGTCGAACCTGAAGTCTAGACGCCACTTTGTAAACGGCACTCGCCTGTAGTCAAAACTGTTTCCCAATAAATTTATCCTATCCTTGGTAAATAATAAGATTAGAGTTTTGATTCCAATACACATGATTGTCCTGCTATAATATCCGCTGCCTTTTCGCCAATCATTACACACGTAGCATTCAGATTAGTGGAGATTATCTCCGGCATGATTGACGCATCTGCCACCCGCAATTGATCCACTCCTTTCACCCTGAAATAATCAGTTATATAATCTGAATATCCAAACTTCAGATAGTTAATTAAGTACTTTATAATTTCATAGGAGCAAAATATAAATAGATTATATCCAATTAACTTACAAATAACGCTTATTGAAAAGGCTACATTACAAAGTATTGAGTGCAATTATGAAATTTGTATGGATCCCAAATAGCTAATGGAAAGCTATATTTGTTTAGGATATGAATGAAATAATATTTATAGAAATATTCATACTGATAGAGGGATGTCGATTAATTTAAACCGATGAATTATCTGAAGTTCTATAGATAAACTCCCAGAGACAAATTTTAAATGTATGTTTATTGTAGAGAAATAAAATTTTGTTTGCCTCGACCGGATGTCTAATTCGGGTCTCTGTGCTAACTGGGCCAGCGCTCTTATCGACTGAGCTACAAAATTCTGAATATTATACAACTGTCCGACATTAGCTCCATCTGTTAAGCTGTATATGATTGGTTTACAATTATCCCTTAATGAATCACGTATTCATGTTTTTAAATTTCATATACCTAGTTTAATGTTTCTATTACTCTGAATATCTACTAGTGTGAAAATAGCACTGAAAATAAGGAGCTAAGCAAAACAGTAACAACGCGTACCTCAGGAATGGATCAACAACTGTGTTTGGATCATCTTCTCGACCCATCTTACAGGTTCCAGCAGGGTGATATGTGAATTGTGTCAAGGTACGTATAACTTCCTCCCAATAATTGTCTGTAAAAGGTAGTCCATCATAACCAGGGAGGACCCTTTTGGTAAACCTAGCCCCAACATTTTGGAACGCCTTGGTCTGTGACAACGCAAACACTAATTTCACACCTATTGAGAGAGAGCAAAAAAGTTACAGTACTGCCACCATAAACTTCCTGGAATCTTCCCCACGTGTTGTCATGTATTACATATATCAAGGAACATTTCCCGGAACTTCCTGGATATTCCCAGGGATATAGGAGAGGCTAGGTTTTAGCGGTAAAGTAAACTTTAAATTATCAAAATATTGTTCACAATGGTGATATACTGTTGTGTTTTCAAGCAAATGCTTCTGTATGTTTATTATGTTTTTGATAAAACAGTTTGTAACATTGACGTTTTACTGCCTGCGTATGGTGATTTGATTCATATGACGACGTATCACTTTAATGTGCAAAATCCTGTAACAATAACATTGCACGGATAATTTAACAAAAGAGGGTGCAACTCGAACATGATCTGCAGGTTTCCATAAACAAAATATGAACGTATCTTTTTTATTTAACCCTTAAGCGTGTTAAGACACAAATTCTCCACCGGAGAGGACAAAAAAAACACCAAAGTTGGTGATGGAGATATTGATAATTTTTGTGTCCTTTAGAAAGTGAAGATTAACAGTATTGTCGTTATTTTGGGATAACACTTTCTTAGTTTGAACAGATTTCAGTTCAGAAATTCTGCCGGTTGAAACCCGTCCGGGAATCGAACCCACGACCCTCAGTGCCTAACTCTTAGGGTCGTGGGTTCGATTCCCGGACGGGTTTCAACCTGCAGAATTTCCTGAACTTGAATCTGTTCAAACGAAGAAAGTGTTATCCCAAAATAACGAAAATACTCATACGAAGATATTGGCTATATATATATAAATGAAGAAAGGAAAATTTGCTTGCCTCCACCGGGATATATATATATATAGTTTTATTTTTTTGTTAGTATTTGTTGCGAACACATTGTTAATCCACGAAGGACGTATCAAAGAAGACCAGGTTTCATTGCCTTCTGATATGTACATGCTCACCTTCAATCAATGTTTTGACATCATCCGGGTGACTAAGACCCCTGTGGTCTATCAATGGATGCGAGAAGGGATCTTTGTCTCGTAACCTGATATTACCTCTACTTCTTGGATGTGTTACAGCGACATTTATACAGAAACCGTGCTTGCTTCGGGGGTTAGCAAACATAGCTTTAAAGACCTGAAAAGCAACGTTGAAAACTATATAACTAACAGTAGGACCTAATACATCCGAACAAACCATTGGCTTATATATTGAAGTTTTCTTTGGATAACACTTGATTGATGAGAGACACAAAGACGGTACGAAGTCGAATTTGACGTTTTTATTTTTGCCATAAGTTGTTGGTGGGAGAGCTCGGTGCACATGGCTCAGGGAAATCATGTGCGATACGAAACAGACTTGTTGTGGCGACTTACTCTATAAATTTTGCTGCACATTTATTGTTGTGAGACCTCAGCTTAGGCTGTTGTGCCATACAAGCGAAGTCACCTGAAGAATACTTCAACCAAAAAGGCATATCATACAAACCTCATCTTTCATGGCGGTCCTTTTCATAACCGTGGCTGCATCCCCGGCTCCAATCAACCCACTCAGCAGTGCCAACTGTATATCTGGATTTGGGTTATAACACACTTGTGAATTCGAGCGTACCAGTGCTGTGGCTTCTATAATATTCGTAGCAATCGGACCTGTAAACATTATTAGAATCAGAACAAAAAAGCAGCGTTGTTTAATCGGCTATTTGTGATCATTTGTGCATCTACAATATAATCACCCACCTCCCTAGTCTATTTTATTATCCAAACATAAACAAGTTGACGTGTGTCGGAAATGCACTGTATAGTCCATGGCAACATTGTAAACTTGTAAATAGCATTGACTAGATGTCAAAATATTGAAGATGTTTGTAAACGCTGCATGTCATCTTGGAATTATTGAATGGGGCCGCCAGACAAATCAATAGTAGTAGTAGTAGTAGCCATCTTGGAATTAATACATCACCGCAAATGTCTTACTCTGTCACAAGGTGCAGTATGGTTGATAGATTGATTGGTTATTTGGCAAACTAAAGACACATAACAAACTAAGTGACATGCAAAATCTTGGCAAAGGAAATAATTTTTCAATTTTTGACGAGAATCGGATAATCGTTTCCCAAGTAAACTCATGGACACAAATCTTAATGTTGGCACCAGGTGACATCATCTGTAGGTAGATAAGGCGTGCGATGATGCGTTTCCGCCTAGAAGCTACATAGACAAACGGACGTACGAGCTGATGGGTGGACAATAATACATAATATACCCATCTGAGAACTGCACATAAAACAATAACAGACCCCTCGCAAGCCTTCGTCTACTCTATTTGTGGGAAAACTCAGATTAGATGACTGGAATTCTCAACGATATTTTTAAAAAATGAGACAGTGTTTCCACCTATTGTTTTGTTGCATTACCTTACGGTAAGGTCACGACCTACCTGCTCTTAAATGTTTGTACAAATATCGGCTCTCTGGTGTATCCGCCTGAGCAGAATATGGCTTATCCATCTCAAACTCCAGACCAAAGCAGGCTGGGTGGTCCTGTAAGTTATCACCTACTGGTAGGTCAGCTACCACTGGAATCTGAATTTGTGGATGCATGATGAATTCGGGATTTCCTTAACTTAAAGTTTCCGCATTTACACCAGTTTTCCCGGATTACCTTGACGACCGGGTGTAAATTCATATAATTTTGTTACTTTTGGATTTTATAGGGAAATTCATGTAAGTCTTTTTAAGGCAAAGAGCAATTTTTGTTTTTATAATAGGTAATTATCTAATAAATACTATTATCTTTTTGGAGGTTTGACAAAACTGGCAAAAATCACTCTTGCGATTGCCAGTGTCATCTCGTGTGATTCCTTCGTTTACCTGATGTCGCCAAGGGGACTTAATCCTGTAAACAGTACATGGAAGGAGGAGCAGTTGTCGGACACGTAAACCACTGAAACAGGGCTGAAGGCTTCCACTGTTGATAGAACCGGTATCTTTACATCAGAGGGTCAAACACTTAGAAATAAATCATAAACACGTTACTAATGTATTACCTCAAGATCTTGTAGGTGTTGCTTCGGTCCAATTCCAGACAACATAAGTATTTGTGGCGTACAAATTGACCCAGCACATATAATTACTTCCCTTCGCGCGCGCACGGCTTGGAGGCGCTGATCCCTGAAAAACTCAACACCTCGAGCGGCTTTACCGGAAATTAAAACCTGTTTGGAGATAAAGTGAATATTATTATTATTCTTGCTACTTGTATTACTCAAGTGCGAGCCACAAATATCAGTTTAATTTCTGCACACATGCAGAGTACAAAAAACCATCCCAAATCGTGAAGTTGTTTCACCGGATTGACTCGAGCAGTTGCCAACATGAAATAGAAATACCTGGCTGTCAATGTAGCTAGCTTGAACCGTATTTAACATGTAAGCAAATTTACCATAGTTACAAATACAATTAGCTCGTATTGATGGTACATAATGTTGGAACAGCACTATCACATTTTACACGGTTAAGCTGTGGCGTTTACAAGTTGCGTATCTAGAAGAATTTGTTATTTTTTTTTTTTACGTTTTTGGTGCTATTTTAACTTAACGAGGGCTGTACTGTGTGCTTATTTGTGAAACTGAAAGAGAGTTCTGCCCGATATAATTATATGTTCTGAGCAAAGTTATTCTGTATTTATGGTTGTTTCTGGAAACCCCTGTACACCGCTCGAAACAACATTGGAACAATCACTCCGATTAAAAACTAAGCCTGAGAGCAAGCCAAAGAGGTGGGAGGTACTTTTATGATGTCTTTATATTGCGTCGTGCTTGTCCTTTCTTTTCTCTGTTTGTTGCCAATTGTGTCAAAGATAGTTTCCTTCACCCAATGGGCTAGAACGCCGTCATATGAGAGAAATAATCTTAAATACGGCGATTACCCCAAGCAAACAAACAAATAAGCAAGCAAGCAAACAATCTCAGAGCTAAGGAACAGGTGAGTTTGTGGTGTTTTTGTATTGCTCCTTGTAACGATCTTGTTTTTAATGTTTGATGCAAATGACGTGTCGAGTGGTTTCCGTCACGCGCACTGGGCAGGTACAGCGACATACAGAAGCTATTTGAATAACACACAAACCTTCGTGACGTGTGCATACGTGGCTATGTGTAGATTTGGCCTGTGTGATACCGGCCGAAGATAGACCTCTGCGCAGCTTTGTCGAATTCCATCACAGATGTTGCTCTGGGTTATCATGAAGCCTGAATGAAAATGAAATAAATGTTACCAGTGAGAGTAAAGCTAACACTATGAACTTCAAACGTGTTAATTAAACCTTATTGCTGATATTCAGATTGTGACAGTAAAAAGGCCGTATGTTTGACAATAATATAGTGACAGTGTGAAAGGTAAAAAAAGGTCACACCCTTGCGGACGATATTTTCTTCGCAGTTTAAAGGTTGTTCAAATAAAAACGGTTGAACTGGCAAATAAATAAAGACTGACAGTCAGTCACGATGAACACAATATTCGATTTGCGCCCATAATCAATACTTAGCTCTTCACTAACTGGATTAAAGAAGAAACACCAGATTTTCTGCGATCCCTTGTTTGTAAATTGAATAGAAGACAATGTCTGATTGTATTTTGTAACCATCAAGTCCCGTCTAACTTTTCAACGCAGACTTCAACCTCGGGATATACCCGCATCATAACGCCCTTCTCAGGAGTTCACGTGGCGGAGCTCTACTTTTATCCACAGTTACAAAAACTTGATTTGAGAGAAAATAAATTTGTTACTATATAAAAATTGCATTGATGTACAGCTGAAATACATTATAGCATATTCCGTTGTATTTATACAGCTGTAATTTTCCTGGCGACGACCGCTTCATTTTCGGTAATTTATTGAATATCACAACATCCAAAATGGTCTGGGCTTATGACCAAGCGGTCTACACACAAAGTCATGGAGTAAGACGGCGATTGTTTTAATCAAAGGGTTTAACTGAGGGGCCAGTTTTGTCGAGGTTTCGCACTACTGCTATGTTGGAGCATGTTTTCTGCCCAGTGTTTGTCAATGAGGCAATCTAACGATGTTATTTGATGGTGTCAATTACATTTTTTCACCCATTTGTGGCATTAAAGAGCAAAATAACATACAGTATGACGTAGAGATCTCAATATATGAGCCAAATAACCAAAAGTATGATATGTTCAGACTTTAATACTACGTGAAAATATGCAATATGCAATAAATAACAGATCTCACAAAAATATAATGCTTCTACTTACAATGTATATTTCCTGCATATTAAGAAAAACAAGTTGTTTTATAACTTTTTAACGACCCGCTTACAACGATGAGGAAAATTTGGTTAATTTTTTTCACATCGTATTAAAAACCAATTCTACGGCTGTTACTATAAAATGTGATAGAGAAATTGCTAGACTGAGTGGTTCAAACTATAGCACAAGGTTTAACCTGAGGTCGTCACAAGGGATCTCCATTGTAAGATTTGTGACTGACGGGCTGCGAGATCAACTGGATTATATTTCACTCACCTAGTGGGTCTCTGCCATTACAATCTGTTTGATTGTACCCTAATTCCTGGCCTCCTGCCACAAACACATCGCCAAGGGGTGATGATCTCACTTCAGATATAACCAGTGGCCCGGAAGTACCACGATAACCTGCAAGTCAAGTATACTTTGGTTTTCGTACATTGCGTCATCACTTTGTCTTACGCTGTGATGGCTTCCAGCGATTTGTTTCATTGGGGTTTAACGCCGTACTTTAGGTTATTTCACTCGCATTACAGTATGCCAGCCAAATATAGATGAAGGAAACCACCCCGACACCACATGCAACAAACAAAAACATCACAGGACAAATATAAGACACTCGCAGGATAATATAAAGACATCACGAACATATCGGCTTCCTGTTCCTCTATAGCTCAGAAAGCACAAGGGCAACAGGAACCTCCCTACAACCCCCCGCTTCTTCCAGCGAAAAAAACACACTATTTTACATTCATTCGAATATCACTGCTGAGCGTAATAATAATGCCACAAAAATCAATATCAAGCTAATTGGACGATTAACTTCACACAAAGTTTTGCAAGACTTAAACAATCCTATGTATAGTGAACTGAAATTAACAATTACAGCTTAATTATATGTTTATGCAATATCAAAAATTTATATTAAATCCGAATGCTATTAAGCGCCTTAAGTTGGATTAAATAGTGGGGCACAATACACTGACAGTGTTCTGAAAAAAAGTGATACACTCAAAGACAGAGACAGTTTATTTCATCACGACGATTCAATCTGGTTAGTTATATCATATTTTTATATTATATTTTTATTAAATATAGCTGAGTGGTCTAGGTGGCCTGCATTTACTGCTGGCGATTCGGTGCCTAACTCTGAGGGTCGTGGGTTCGATTCCCG
>JAQQZZ010155693.1:0-12328 GCA_030265115.1 Mopalia vespertina | reverse complement strand
ACCTAAAATTTCGTTTATGAACAATGCTTACATTTTTGCTAGTTGTGACAATATTACAGCATGTAAACAGACAAATTCATTTTTTCTGAGAAATCTTGATGTTTTCTAACTGGGAAATCAATCGTCTGACTCTCAGACACAATTTCCAAGCCTTTAATATAGCTTCCAAAGTAGTCATTTTATGGACGAATTTTTAGGTGATTTAGGGTATACATGTATGTCAAGATTATATAATTGTTCTGTAGTGATTGTTATTCTTTCCTTGGGCAGGAACCATTTTGTACAGCATTATGATGTAACTTATAAGTTATGAACGTCCCACAAAACAACACTCAATCAAAATGATCAAATAGATATGTAGGCAAAATCCGCCTTGCCGAATTGTAGTTGTTGTGACTTGGACAGTGTATTGTATGAACTATTAAATATAGCCCCGAATGTTTGGGCTAAAAAAAAACAATAAATCTTATGAAACACTATTTCATTTTAATTATAAGGGCTAAAGGCAGAATTTTTCCAACAAAGTCCTGTCTTGTCATTGTTTGTTGCCAAGGGTAGATTTCTTCAACCATTGGGCTGGATTTTAAATGCACACAAAAGTGTACATGGGGAAACATGTATTAACACTCAACCCACTGTGTTCACGTAGAGGCACCCCTTCATCAGGCTATTCCTGATCTACTAAACTCTGTAAGACTAAGTGCAAACCATCAAGTACTGAGTACATCAATTAATCTTATGAAACACTATTTCATTTTAATTATAAGGGCTAAGGGCAGTAAGTCCTGTCTTGTCATTGTTTGTTGCCAAGGGTAGATTTCTTCGCCCATTGGACTGGCATGCCGTTATAGGGAGTGAAATAACCATAAGTGCGGCGCTAAACACCAAATCGAACAAGATTTTACTCAGTAATCCACTAACATTTACAGTACATGTATTTGCTGTTGAAATACACGATCGTAAGTGAAATACCCGTCAAATGCCAATAGTCCATATATTACCACTGTATCAGATTTTTAGGAGACATACTTGGCATTAAAGTTGACTAGCCCGTTAATTAGTAGTGTAACTTAACTTGGGCAAGTCAGATCTGCGGCTTCATTAGCCCTGAACGAGAATTTTCCCTGAACATTTATATCGTGTAGCAGGCAAGAGGGGCGGACCTGCAGAGCTAAGGGTCAATATGAAGCCGACCTGATTGTGATGTCTTGTATAACATTCAGGGATTGTCCCATCTTGTCTTTGTTTGTTGCCAGTGGTGTCCTCACCCATTGGGCTGGCACACGATTGTATGAGTGAAATAACCTTAAGTACAATCAACCAATAAATATTGTGCAAGTGGAAATCATTATTAAGTAAAGAATCGCCCAATAAAGTTAGTTTACGCCACTGTGAAAGTGCAAATAGTTTGTGAATTGTATTGCATTTAATCAGATTGAAGTACATGTAACTAGTACTCTACATCTTATGTTAATTTGTATTTATTCACAATGAATTAAATGAACCTGTATCACGTCTATTTATTAAGGTGTTGTAGAAAACGTTTTTTAAGTTGGTGATAATATTAAATGGAGTTGTTTGCTTTGGGTTTTTACCAATGCTCAAGTTGTTTTTTACTCACGACTTGCCAGCCCAATGGAAGCCATTGAATCCTACAGCTATGGGCAAACTATATCAATTTTATGGAAGGGAAAGTTTAACACAGTCTCATTTTAAATAATTGATTGATCAGGCCTGTGCTGTTGGGGAGAACGGTCAGAACGGGATTTCCTCATGGTTATGCAAACTTAATTTAGGAGGACCTATTTATAGGTTTCCCAAATTGTTTGCAGTCTTCGTCTAAATTTGAATTTTGCTACTGATTTTGACAAATTTTGTCATCCAATAATCAATGAAGTTTGTGTTTTAAAGCAATTTTGCTTTATTTTTCACCAAGGCACATTTATGTATTTAAAAAAATCAGCAAACCAGGGGAAAATGCAAATGTTAGGTTACCTGACAAACTTTTAGAGGACCGATTTTTAGGTTATGTCGGAAAAGATTACAGCACAGGCCTGTTGATTGATTGGTGTTTCATGCCGTGCTCAGTTTCTCTTTGAAGTATGAACGGGTTGCAGTTAATAAATAGGATGACAAAATCTTTTTTAGAAACGATAATGCTGGATTTCATTTCTGGGCATTGACGGATTGCAAAGTCCTTCAGATCTAAGGGAGGTCACTGGTGTACTACGAGACAATGGATGTTAACAATATGAACGCAGTGTATGTTAAGAGTACATGCACATGTATTTAAAATGCTTGTCTCGCAGATATTCCCCCACAGGTCTGTGCTGTTATCTTTTCTGGCTGAACCAGAAAATCATTTCTCTAAAATTTTGTGAGATAACCCAACATTTGCAACTGCTTTGCTGATTTTTAAAAATAAATAAATGTGTATTTATGAAAAATAAGGCAAAATTGCTTTATAGTACAAACTTGATTGATGATCAGATTGGCAAAATGCAAATTTAGACGAGCATTGCTAACAATTTGGGTAACCTATAAATTGGTCCTCCTACAATAAGTTTGCATAACCATGGGAAGACCCTGTTCCATCTGTTCTTCCCAACAGCACATGCCTGCCTCAGAATGTCTATATTCAGTTGATTTCGATTCTGGCCATAGCACTTGATACGAAAGGCCTTACAAGTGTTGGATAACATAGTGGAAAGACCGGTGAAGGCAGCATCGGATTGGTTAAAAAAAGTATTTGATTGACAACTGTTGATCAGTCAATAGGGTGGGAATTAAAGCTCTTGGCTACTGTAAGGTTTTTTTTTACATGGCAATATTTAAAAAAAAAAAATAAGCAGAAATTCAACAGATCAGTTACATAGCACCATAAAGTACCAACATTTTTTCCCCATGTTTTAATGATCAGCTATGTCATTGGTGATTCCAGATCAACCAATCAACTTGGTTTGTTGGCTCAGATCTACATCTGTGACAATATAATACTGGTGAGTTATTAAGATTGGGTTTTAATACCATGTGATTGATTGATGTTTTACCCCTTGTTATGGGTATTTCACTCATATGATGACAGTGTATTCCAACGATAATTCACACAAGCACAACCAAGATGTGAAGCCCCCTAGTGTGACAAGAAAGATATTTGATTATTCAATATTTGTGGAGCTCTTCTGTTTAGTGATTAAAGTAGCAAGAAATGGCCGCGTGGATGAATTTGACTGTAGTTTAAGCAATACCCAATGTTTAAGATCCAATTATAAAATGGATATAGCTCGATTAGAAAATTAGAGAGCATAATCCAACACAAGAAATGATGCTCGTTTTACATATATGCATTTTATTGCAAAGAGGAGTATCGCTTTAACAAAAATTTAGCCTTACAATTATGTGCCGGCCTCGTAATGCTCAGTTTTGATCACTATGATGTGGTTTATGGGATATTTTCTAAAACAAATCTAGATAAACTCCAAAGATAACAAAACCGAGCCAGTAAGATTATCCTACAAGATCCTTTCGATAGTTTTAATAATTAAGTTAGCAAATATCTTATCATAGTACAATTTTAATGTTTAAATATGTTAAACGTCTTGCACCTCTCTATTGTCCAGTAATTTCAATGTCACAGATACTGGTAATAATACCAGGGTGCATGTAAAAAGTTTTTAAACATACCTTAGTTTAATTTAAATGTTGGACAGAAAATCATTCATTTTCAAGGAGTCAAGTTGGGGAATGAATTAACACAGGATATAAAGAGTATTGAAATATTACACCTTTTCAAAACCAAAATTGTTAAAAGTATGTTATAAAACAGTTTTATCATTGTATTATACTGTTTAAATGTTTGATATGTTTGTTTGAAAGGGAATATAATTAACTTTTATCTTAAGCTTAAATATCACTAAAATGTGCATTTATTTATGTTAATATGTGTGTTTGTGAAAGTATGTTTGCGCGTGTTTGCATGTGTGTGCGTGTTTGCAGTGGTAAGCGTGTGTTCGTGTTTGTTTGGGTACATTGTTCTCGTGTACGCAAAAGGGATTGTAAATATTTACACTTCTTTATTTTTGATATCACATATGTATATATGCTCATTCATCTTTACCATACGATATTTGCCTACTGTATTCCATATCTATACATTGAATATGTGTTAGTTTAGGTCCCCAGGGCCTCTTAGTATATCAATGTACTGAAAGAGCAACCTCGTTTAAATAAATGTATTTTGACTTTGGCCTTGAGATGTAGATTAACTCACTACAGTGTAATTTTGTTTAATAAATGGTTGTTTACTCGGTGTTCTATTTTTTCGGTTTCCTTTTTTGAGTAGCTCTTACAGGACTTATCTGGTAAATCACCAGCGACAGAGGTAGTCCACAATGCAGATGAAACCAATGAACAAAACTTATGTGGGAAAAGTGTTATATCCAATGGAACCTTAGATGGGTCAACAGCTGCAGAGTCCGTATGTAGATTTTGTATTTTTACTGGCATGCACACTCTTTACTAGTACGGGACATTTTTCTGATACATAAACTTATATTATGGCGAGAAAAAGATTACATCCATTACATTACATCCCCCCCTCCCCCCCCTCCCAACGCTTACTTACCCCCACGCACACACACACCAGTTCATTGTTGTACAACTCTATTTCAATTTTGTAATGAGGCATTGCCATAAGCAAGAAAGATCTGATCCAAATAGATTCATCTGGTTGGTACAATAGTATAGGTTACATTTATTTGTGACTTATGTGTTTGTGGTTAGAAAAATTGTTGTACAAGACCGAGATTTTTTCTATGAAATTTAAGAATTTATTTTTCGCTTTCAGTTCCTTGTCAACTTTCAGACATTTAAAGTGTTTCAATTCCTATAAGACACGATATAGAACACAGAATTCAGTAAATATATGAATTATGTTTACTTGTCACAATCCCAGATAGACCTTGCGGACGACCAATCGATCTCAACAGAAGGAAACTCACCAAAAGTTCCAGAGATGGCTAACTATGGACATGCAGGCTATGTCTACACTGGACACGATATACCGTTCAACGGGGTTAGTAGCTTAAAGCTTTATGTTACAATGTTTGAACTGATATTTAACATTCAGATACTCTGATTAAAAAGATGCGAGCACTGCCTGCTATACTATTGAAAGTATGTGTCTACACGTAGGTTATTCTTGTGGTTCTTAAATCACGAGAGAAAATCTCTTTGTCTTATTTAAAGAGTAAGATTGTTGAATAACTTTTTAAAAAAAACCCAGAGATATCTATCAATTTTCTTTTTATACAAGTGTATATAACAGAAATGTTTGATTTAACATGCATACTATTCTAGTTCGGCGTGTCGCTCAATTTATTTTTGGCGTCATATGTAATACCAACTGTCTCGAACTGCTGTTTAGAATCAGGGCCTGTGTAATAACGATATCATAACATTTATAAAGTTGTCTCAACGTGCCTGTGCCATCTGTAAGTGTGTTTTACCAACAAGGCGAAATGGCTTATTCTGATACCAGGATAATATTAGTTTTTAAACACGCTGTCGATATCAGTTTCTGTGGTAGCTGTCTGGTCATTCGTGTTGGATTGATTTATTCCAGGTCAAATTTCACAATTATTATCTAAAACATGGTAAAATTCCTATTTATATTTTAATAGGATTTACAGTCTGGCGGGTTGATAGCCCCAATGGGTATAGTTAAAGAATTAACTGGAGATATTATGAGGACGAAAAGTGAACAAAAGAATCACACAGATATGTATATAGAAAAAGTAATGACCGGTACAATCACGTCTGGCTCAGGAAAAGGACAAATACTTTGTTATTCACCCACTTCATCTACAGGGGAAGTCACCATGGCGACAACAGAGTCGTTTGTGAAAAAAGAGATAACAGACTTGCGTGAAGGAAACCTGGAAATCAAGACGGATACCAGAGATTTGGATGGGATAAAATCAGAAAAAGAAGGCAGTAGAACAGAATCGGCGTCCACCTCTTCGTGTGTGGACAAAGAAATCCCGACGGATACTAGAGATTCAGACGTGAGAACATCAGAAAAAGAAGGCAGTAAAACAGAATCAGCTTTAAGACATGATACGGTATGCTTCCCAGACACAGTTCATCAATCAGAAGGCGTTTGGTTTCTATTAAAATCTTTGTATGTTTTGTTAGTCGGTGATCTGTGACCGGCCCAAATTTTATATAGGTTAATTTATTCAAAACATAATGGCAGGTTGTGTTATGCTTTTTGTACGTTGACAAATTGTCGACCACCCGTCATTGTGACCTTCCGATCGTCCAAATGTTCCTGTTGCTGTTTTTTGGTTTCGTTTTTGTTTTGTTTTTTGTTTTTGTTTTATTCTGAAACGTTTTTCTCTGTAAGGCTATTTACGCCATTCGGGATCTCGAAGACGCTTCTGAAAGCACATTTTCATTCTTAAGACCCAAGATTGTTAGATTTGATTTATTCTCTAGAAGTTCTTGTACATGTTGCGTTAATGTAATTCATTGTTATTCATCTGTCAGAAAAAAATATTTTGATTCGGTACTCTTTATCTTTATTTTAGATGTTTGTCATATGTGTAAATTGATAACCTTTGTTGTTGTTGTTACATTTGTCTTATACTTCTGATAAACCCAAAGTGTTCGCAATTGTTAAGCACTTGACATTGTGATCTGTCGTCTCTGTGTTATTATAGCTATATTTGTTTTGCAGTGCCTTGTCCTCTTTATGTTAACTTTGTCGTATGCCTCAAAATATGACACCCACGTTAATAAATTGGTTTTGTTATTGTCGTAATGCACTCGGTCTTGTTAAAAAGAACATATTGTTTAATAGTTGACAACGGGTATTGGGAGTGATAAACAAAAGCATCATGGATATATTCGTTAACCTTAATTTGAGGATGTTCAGTCATTAAATGAAAAACCGACAATTGAATGGTCTGATTTGCATTTAATCAATGCTGGTTGCACCAACCTCAACCGGTGATGTGTACGCCTTTCCTTCTTCATTTATAAAATACATGAACATTGTCTTAACCGAAATATACGGTCAAGATAAATTGTTCATTCTATTTCTTTAGTTGTCACCATACTATAATATTTTATACACACTTCCAAATGTGTATATTATCCAGGTAGTTGAGTAAACATATGTTTTCAGAGCATAGGCGCATTAACTGATGACGGGGAAGACGACGATAATGATTGTGGGGAGCCATCGCATGATAGAGTAGACAAAGACAAAGGAGATGAAAATGGATTGAATGTAGCACAAATAGATGCTGGCATTCAACTGTCGGAGTCGCCTGGATCTCAGCGTAGTGATTCTCAACGTGAAAATGTAAGATATGTGTCGAATGTTATCGTGGAATTGTCACGTTATGCTCATTATGCATGAATGTAATGTCACAAGATTACAGCAATAAAGACCTAGTGGCGATAAAATGGATGCGTCTTTTATATCGTGAGCAACTTATAAGCATAAATGTTCTCCAACATGAAACTGTTAAACTTGATAAAAGAGAGCATAAATTGTATGTATTACTCACTATATGAAAATCGACAGGCGAAACAATTGACTTATTAGTGAGACTCCTCAAACATTTTCACATGACTCAGATAGTGCAAATTCACTCCTGTACAGTGATGTATTTGTACTTGACTACTCTAAATAATTATACATCATTCACGGACAAAATAAATATTATAATTTTGTTCAAATACTTCCTGGCTTAAAGCTAAAATGCATATCAGGCTATAGTGCGAGTTTACAATATCAAATAGCCATGCCGATCAGACCTACAAATTAAATGTCATATTAGTATAATTGTTCATCATATTTTAGCTGATAAAGACCGTGTTATGCATGACGTCCAAAAAATTAACAATCCCTGAGCTTCACAAAATGGTTCATTAATCTTGTATTTTCAGGTCACGTGAGAGATAAGTCACTAGTCAAGTCAGTTTCGTTTCAAAATGTGTAATCATTTAAGTGGGCTTGACAGTTAATGCAAGCATGATTGAAAATTTATTTTATGACAGTAAAATTTTTGATATATTTTATCGTAGCAAATCAAACTATTAACTTTTCAACATATATATATAATTTGTAGTGAAAATTGTCTAACATACTAATAAACTCAATGTAGCATTTAACAATTGGTACTTTATTTTAGATAATATACACATATTAAAACAAAGCCGTATTGGCAATAACTTAAAGCTATTAATCTGTACCTGAAAAAATCTACTTGCTTTTTAATTAAAAAGTAACACCTTTATTAATTTTAAATTTTGTCAAACACTGCTTTTCCATAAGTAAAGTTTGTATTGTTTTAAGGTGTTGTTTATGATTGGTATGTAAAGCAGTGCTAAACAGTATTTCATTCAAACGATAGATTTGCTTTTCTTGTCGGAATACAGATTGGAAAGATCGTAAAAATACTACGGGTGGCTGAGGCCGACCGTGATCAAATTTACTGATATATCCTCAGGGTAACCCCACTGCTCTTTAATTATAACTGTAAATCTAATCTTTATCATCAATAATAATTAATAATACATTTTTTCTTTCGTTGTACAAAGCCATCTAGAAATCGACACGCCAAACAACGACAGTACGTGCCCCATTACGGAGACCCTAATGAACGTGCCAAAGCAGTAAGTAATCATTCTAATTTGTCCTTACTTGCGATGTTTTAATTTGTTTAAAAATATACTTATTTACAATACTTAACACCATGAATTCTTAAGCTGCTCCAATGGTCCAACCTTTAAAAAACATCAAGTGTTATGTTGACACAATTTGCTGTACGCTCTATTTATTCAACTATATTATCAACTGATTCAATTTGTATATAAATTTAAGCTTTAACGTTGCATGTAAGGTTACTTCAATCATTTTGTGGCATGTCATGAAGAGAATCGCCCTCAATTGATCTCGTCTATACTCGGGTGGAAGCGGATGTGCCGTGCAAATGACACACTTGTATCAACAAGACATTTATTTTTATACTGCTCCTTCCACACAATAATCTAAAGTCTAGAATTTCCAATGTAAGTTACCAAACCAATCCGGGATTTTGTAGCACGCATGATCAGAGAGAACCAGATCTGCAACAACCTACCGAAAAGTAACCAGCTGATATGTTTACAAATATCAATGTATATTTATACAATTAATTGTATCAGACGTACTCAAAGAACGAACACAATTGTATTTATATTAAAAACAAAATACCACTGATTCATTGTCCCTGTGGCTGTGCGTCACGAAGAGAAAGATAGACAACGTTTACTTGTGTGAAAATTCTGGTCTTTCTCCCGTGAGCATCGGAAGTTCAGTGGGTTGTTTTAGTGACGACGGGAAAAGTTCAACTCGTCCATCTTTTTCATTCTTCACATTTATTAATACATATTATTCCTTTCATTGTGCCTGCCTAATAAATCCTTGGAAATATAAATAATTCATGTCGGTGCATTGCTTTCAGAAAAGGATCCGGTTTATGTTAAGGGAAGCCATGATTAACAACAAGCTTGATGAGTTAGACGAAGCTATCTACTTGTTTGAGACAAATAACATGGTAGATCTAGGGGACTTGACAGATGCCATTAACCGCCTGGAAATCTTACAACTGAAAAAAGGCACCACCTTTATATATCTTTATGTTTTATGCCATATTCGATTTTAATGGCGACTACTCTTATATAAAATTGACTCTAATTAGGACTCTTCCTTTGTAGCTCTGTACAAAATGTTCGTTAATACACTAGTGCAAGCACAATCTCTAATTTAAGTTTTTTTTATATTAAAGGTTTATGATATGTTAAACGTCTAGCTGTATATGCTTATTCAGTTTGAAAAAATTTTGTGCTAAGTAACGATTCGATCTATATACAAAATGTCAACTTAACTTAGCTTAATACAAAGTGCGAAAAAAAGTATTTGATAAAATAATTTGTTTTTGTAGATTTAAAAGAGGCTATCGAACGAAGGAATCTTGGTATCCTGAACCGAGCTATAGGTGATACGTACTCCACAAAACACGATAAAGACTTACGTCATCTATTAGACCGATCGGAGGAGCTGAGAGACCATCTTGAGGCACTGAATCAGTATGGTCACGATATTCTACAAATGGACCACAATCTTATATCAGAGATAAGAAGTTACTGTAGTCCTCCACCTTCAGTACACGAGGTCATGGCAGCCTGCTATATGCTACTGGGAATACGAGAGGAACGACTTCTGGTACGTGTAGCGTGATATCGCATCTTGAATGTGTTGAGAAAAAAAAATAATTTTGGGCCGTTTTGTAATCACATTGAATAACACTCAAGGCTAACAGTTAAAATTCAAGGTGTTCATTTAAAGTGCATGTTCTTGGAAACATGTATACGATCTGCTAAATTTGATTCATAACCAGTTCTCAATTAGAACAGCATATAAGACAAATCTCGATTTGTTTGATTGGCAAAGGAACTAAGTCAAACTTAGTGACGGCAGTACAAGACAATGAGTGAACGAAACTCCACACGACGTCAACGACAACATACAAAGAGAAGAAATGACACAATCACAAAAGCAGTATTTCTAAATCACATCACAATACAACCATACTACCTGAGGCCGGTTGCTCGAAGCGCTATTAAATTTAATCCGCTATTATATATAGATGACGTCCCGCCATGTTGAAGGTCTATCTCTAACCTGGTATAATCGATTTAATCTGGTGTTAGCGGCTAATCGTCTTTCGAGCAACTGGCCCCTACATGGACATTTAAATTTATAAAACGTGTCCAAGGAGTGAATCTAATAGATATAAGAGATATTTAGCTATAACTGGTAAAACAAAGCTTAATAACTGAACTGTTGATTCTATGGTGTATTCTTTGATTGACAGGAATGGGCTGAAGTCCAGGCTCATGTTGGCAGAACAGGCCGGACCGGATTAAAACAGATGATACAGAATTTTGATCCAGAACGAGTACCTGTGCAAACCGTGTTACGAGTTAAAGAAATATTAAATTTTTATAATCTAGAAGATGTTCGAGCAGCCAGTAACGGTGCAGCCTCATTTTATATATGGGTAAGTAGATTAGTTTTCCTTAGTTATCTGGAGTTATACAGAACGCGCAATACAGAACGTCTTATTCACCTGGCAAAATCGTCAGAAATCGGTTGCTTCGACACCAAAGGCATTTTATATTAGATATTTGACAAAATACATATATTTACACATTAATTAGATAGATAAAGTAGTTTTGTTACACACGCCATTGTAGGAAAACACACGGTTTTAATCATTGATTCAAATAATGTGATGACTGGCTGATAGTTGACGAGACCGGACTATTCGTAATGAAGTAACTGCTCTCAGTGTCAACGTAGATCAGGGTTTGTGTGGTTAGAGTTATCCCCCTTTCATGTGATAAGATTGAAAAAAAAATTGGTTTTCATGTCTCTTAAACCGTATGCTTTGTCCTTTTCTTGTAGGTGAAAAACATGGTAGATTTAGTGGATAAACGACGATTGCAAAACACCAGGGATGACCAGGAACGGTCTAAATCATCCGCACAAAAAGGATAAGATTCAGAAGTAACATTTTGGATATATCAATAGAAGATAGCCGGGGACATTTGATTAAAAGTGAAGACGGATTTTCAAGTTCATAATCGCCACCAAATGAGTGAGAAAAGGCGTCAAGATTCACTCAAACAGCCATGCATGCTCCAAATGGGTAGCAGTGTGTCAATCAGGAAACAAACGAAGTGTTGAGGTCGAACTATAACAACGGCATTCCTACGACTATATAGCTACACTTCAGGACAGTTTAAAAAATAAAGCAGATCTGTGATATACCCATAGATATTATAGATAGAAGTAAAATGATACATTTGTTCTGAATTAGCCTCAGATTTTATCAGTTCGTACCAGAGTACATATATAAAAATTCGACTCCCGTTGGAGGCAAGCAAATTTTTATCTCTACATTTATTCAAAACATATAAAACTCAAATCAGACCGCTGGTTGAAGAATGTTCATAGCATGCCAAACCAGGCGTTTAGTGGTAACAAATAAATACTTAAAAGCTTTCAAGTCTTAATGCCTTTTTTCATTAAATAGACATAGATGTCACGACATCGATGTCACGATGAGGAACACCGAGAAAAGAAGCAATCATAGATTGCTTGAATGTGAGATTTTACGTTGCACATCTGCATATGGTTTGTTTGTTTGATTGGTGTTTAACGTCGTACTCAAGGGTATTTCACTTATATGACGACGGACAAAAATAC
>JAQQZZ010155692.1:0-26356 GCA_030265115.1 Mopalia vespertina | reverse complement strand
AGATCACGTGGGACCGCATTGCATTCAGCGCCCCCCGAAAAGTAAGCTCCCTTTATTCCCAGCGCTAATCCCCATTAACAAAACGTTATTATTCAATCTAAAGTTAAGTCTTTAGATTGTCTAATTTGTAAAAATTAAATCTTTTTTTCTTATGTATATGTGTATATGTTGATTATGTGCTTTGATTAATCTAACACTGAATTTGATCTATGATATACTGTGAAAATTCCAGCTGTGTTTTGAAACATTATTGGGTGGTGCTAAACACGAGTCAAAGAAAGCCTGTGTAAATACTCTAACCCAATCATTAGGGGTGTTTTACCAACGACAACTTATACGACATCAGTCTCAAACCAAAAATACAATCAATCAGGTACTATTTGTCTAAAGAATTCCCAATCGCCCCTTCCCATGTGTGTATATGGTTTTGGAATTTACAGATTTTAAGATCTTTTTTTGGTACCTACCTCAGCCTTATATTTTTTGTTTTGTTGATGGTTACGTTTTGAATTTTTGAAACGAAAGTGTTTTACGATTGACTCCCCAACTGACTATAAATCAATTTCCGTGACAGAAATTGTGTTTAGGTTATTTGTTTAGTCTGTATTTGACTCATGTGACGATGTGATAACCTAATGGGTGTAGAAACTGCCCCAACACACAATGATGGGAGAGGACAATCACAAGACACAAAACAAAACATCACAACAGATCAAATAAGTGTTGCCTCAGTGAGCGACCGGAAGCAATACCTAGCTGCAGCCATGGCCTTTTCAAATACAAGTCTTTTTCCAATACCTGCCTTTTTTTTCTTCTGAATTTAAGTAAGCAAGGCCTACATATCCCACGGTTCTCTAGTTTGGATGACATTTGGGAAGCTTGGCATTATAAGGCACAGTCTGAGTCAATCTCTGTAAAACCAGGGAAACATTCTTTCCAAAATTAAAAGTAATTGTCACCCATATAATAGACATATCCGATAATCAGGAGTTTATTCAGAGCTACATGTACTCTACATTACATCCCTAGGTGATACCTCTTAGTTTATATCATGATCGGTTGAGAGGGAACTTTCTGCTAGGTTCTTTCAGAGCTAAGGGGCAACATGAAGCCATTCTGTTAGTGATGTCCCTGTAGTACCTCCTGACCTGTGAGTGTCCTGTATTTGTCCTGTCTTGTCTTTGTTTGTTGCCAGTGGCATTGAGAGTGGTTTCCATCACACATTGGGCTGGCAGGCCTTCATGTGAGTGAATTAGCGTTAAGTAGGTCATTAAATCCCAAGTTTAACTAATGAAACAGACTTAAGTTTATATGTAGATGTATATAAGTCATGTGTGTTCCTGCTTCTCCCCTTTCCTCAGGTGTTGGTAGATACATACCCCTGCAGTAGCGTCAATGTACGGAGTGCCAGTAAGGCCACAATCACACAAATGTTAGATAGCTTCGCTGAAAAACTCTCCAATACAGAAGATCACTGGGTAAGGTAGCCCCTTAATTGTGGTGGTGGTAAAAATGAGTTTCCTGTTATGACAGAGTGATGTCCCTTTGTGAAGTCAAGTTGTCACTGCAAAGTAAGGCTGATCTGTTAATTAGGCGGTATTGCAGGTTAAAATATATCAAAAGCCTTATAAAATGTTTTTTTTTAAAAGTATCAATTCTTTCAAAGGGACCTCACTTTGCTGTCATGATGTATTAACTTTAATTATATACATTGAAACCTTACCTGAGTATACCAGAATAAGCCAAACATTTTATACATGTAGAAAACATAGAAATAAGATTTTTTGGTCTGTTTTAAATCTGTCATCATAAAAGTGAATTAACTTGAGAATGATGTTAAGCCCCAATCAAACAAACAAACATAACGGTCACCGATGATATGTAATGGTCCAGTTTGTGTTTTGATATACTCAGGTTGGGCTGACCTCTGTCTGTGATGGATTTTATTTTGTATATTCCTTAAACAATTATTGATTTTGTTGGTTGATTTAATGTAATTAATGAACTGTGTTTGTAAATGCAATGTTTAGCCCTTAATTAAACAAGTAAAATTTTGCCTTTGTCAAGTTGATAACATTCATGAAAATGTCAAACAAAAGATAGATGGTAGTCAATATGTGTATGTATGGAACTATTTATAACCCTCTATTGTTAATGGTCGTATGATCCAAGTAAACTTAAACTGTTTTTACTGACCTATGGAGGAACATTAATTTTCCAAACATAACAAAGCATTTAGGGACTCTATCCAACCTTCATCTTGAGTTCTTTCGTCTTTGCACGATGGAACACAGCACCTGTCATCTTGAGTCAGTCTTCGTACTGTAGAAGATGAGTGGCAAGATGATCATATCAGGTGTAACTGAGCAACCTCTGCTGGGTCTGCCCTGTCAGTGGTCTTTTAATAGTGTTTTACATATATGGCTGTGTTAGTGTACTGGCTATTCAATATTAGGCCACATTGTCATCATATACCTGTAAGTGAAATACCCTTGAGTGTTACATTAAACACCAGTTATTTTAATCAGATAGTTGTGATTGTAAATGTTATTAGGATGAGGATGACTCAGATGATATCCTGGCAGATTTTAAGGCCAAAGGTAAGTTCATTCACCACATATTATATATGTAATAACCCATTCTGTTTTTTTAGTTTATTCTTTTTCTAATAACAATATAAAACTTTTGAACTTCCAACGTTTAATACAAAATATATATTCATTATTGATGAATATTTAGTTTATTTGCAAAGAAGTTAAGCACCAGAGCCAGTCCTATGTTAAATAAGGATAGAAACAGGATCAGATCTGTCAGTGTGGGAAATGTGGACATGGAATAGTGTATAGAAATGCTTTTAGGGTTTCTTTTTACTATATTTGATCAATATTGATTATATTTTTGTTGTCTTAGATGAGACTGCAGCCACTGTGGAGAGCATCAGACAAGATATTGTGTCCATTCTAAAGTTTCTAATCACTCGACTGTCATCGAGCTGGCAAGGGTAAGGTTAAGGCTAAGGGTAGTATGTCTCAAGCTTAGCCATACTGTCTTTATGTGGCAATGGAGGAACATTTTGTTTTTAACACAGCAAAACTTTTTTTCTAGTTGTGCAAGTGTGTAACATAAGTGAAATACCCTTGGACATGGCGTTGAACTGAAATCAATCTGATTAAATGCCCTCTGGCTAAGGGCAGTTTGTTTGAAGAGTAGTAATACTGTCTTTACTTAATGAAGTACGACCACAGATCAACTTAGCATAAAATAACATAAATGCAACTCCAAATATTGAAGTCATTTTTGGTATTCTGTATTTCAGTTTATCTATGTAGCCATCATCAGGAACATTCCTGATGAAATATATATGCTGTTAGAATATACCGCTGTCATTTAAGTCAAATACCCTTAAGCATGGCATAAAACACCAATCAATCTGATTAACTGATTTGTTTGACTAGTAGCTTCCATGGTTACATTCTCGTACCTCTGTCCCTCTTAACAGTTTGCCATCTTGCCAAAGGCAGTATGTTGAGCACACAGTCATACTGTCTTCAATTAGCACTGGGAACCCTCTGGCTAAGGGCAGTTTGTTTGAAGAGTAGCAATGCTGTGTTGACTTAGCACTGGAGGAAAAATAGCTTTCCAACATTATGGAAACACTTCACATCTTGGTTGTGTTAGTGTCAATTATTGTTGGAATACACAGCCGCCATATAAGTGAAATACCCTTAAGCACAGAGTAAAACGCCATTCAATCAATCAGTTCGCACTGGTAGCTGTAACCATGCCTTGGTGGTTAGCATGTCAGCCTACTTTGATGTCCTGCCCACTGGTTCAAGTCCACTGTTGACCTCGGATATGACAGGGGTGGTTTTTAAGAGGTTTCCTCTTGGTTTTCCACCATATTTGAGCCAGGAACAATGTGAAATTTATACTCTCCCATCATATAAATAACAAGCAAATCTTTCAGTGGTTTTCAGTATATGAAAATAACTTGTTACAGATTTCATACTATTTATCCTATTCGTTACTGCAGGATTCACAAAAGCTCAGAACATAAATGTAACTCATAATTATACAATAATCTTGTGTGGGACTTAAACTTGAGTTTTCGTGTTCAATCACAAAACAAGAAGTGGTTATCCAGAAATTGTATAATTATGTTACCCCACTTCTAAATGTCGCTCTAAACTTATAAATGTAACTCTATATTAACTTAATGTTTTCCCAATGCAATGGATATTACTTCAATTTTGTTTTGCCCTATGATTAACATTGTAGTTTATTTTGTAGTTCTTTTGATTTGTCATCAATATCAACAAAGATCATGTCTAATCACAACCTGTTATGAACACATAAATGGTACTCTCTTTATTTTTCAGAAATGCTCAGAATAAGGTTGTGATTCCGTTGTTGTTGGAAGGAATACATGCTGTACTACATAATGTCCCCTCCTCTTTAGGAGAGTTCCAAGAATTTTCTGATCTAGTCTGGTAAGATAATACAGAAAAAAACTATTATAGGATAACCTCTTCTTTTATGTGATACAACAAATGTTTTTGATAAATATGCCTGTATTGTCATCTGGTGCAAAATGACTTGAGTGTATGTTGAAAAGAGGTTAAACGTTATGTACAGTTTGGAAGTTAATTAAACATAATGAAAACAATACAATATGCAAGCCAAAGATGAAATTAAATATTGATATTATGGTTCCTTGTCAAAGCCCCTTGTGCTCTCTGAGCTAAGGGGCACAGGTAGGTGGATTCTTGTGGCCTTATAATATTAAGAGGAAAATATTGAATCTTGTGTGTTCAGTTTTTAAGAAATTGATCCCCGTGTTCTAATTGTTTCCAGGCAGGAGTTGTGTCCAAGTTTGATTGGTTTACTGGGCAATCCAATGGCGGAGAGCACCCTGTGTCAAAAGTCTGGAGGTCACGATGACAGAGGTCGAGGGTCGGGCTCATCTACTACAGCACCATCTCTATCTGGGCAGGCATCGCGTATGCTCTATAGGTGAGTATGAATATATTTGTTGTTATTGGGTATTTAAATTTCCAGTCCAGAGGTGAAGCGCCCCACGGTGAAGCGTTACAAGTTTCTTATTTTGTAAGGTTGATGTACTGGGGTCAAGGTCATCTACCACATGACCAACTTTTTCCAGCTGATTCACACATCCTGAACTCCTGTTAGAAGATAAATACATTCTGAACCAATATATGAATGTAGATAAATTCTGAATGAATGTACGAGATAAATGCATTCTTATATAAATACACACTGAAGTGATGTCAGAAGATAAATAGGCTATGAATGAAAGCAAAAAGATACATATGTTCTGTACCAATGTATGTTTTGAAAGAATGTACTAAAGTACACACATTCTTTACCTAATGAAGGCAAAATGTTAGATTTAGCTATAACAGTACTGTTAAATACAACTTGTTATCATTATTATTAATAATGTTATATCCCTTTTGATTATCAGTCTGTCTGTGGAGTTAGTTCGTCTCGTGGGAGGACGCTATTCCTTGAGACCTGTTCTAGAATCTCTCTTCCACCGGATGCTGTTATTTCCACCAGCTCAATACAGACATGAGGCCATCAAAGCTGTCAAACAGGTCAGATAGTTTCCATAAGTTGTATGTTCTGATCGCAGTGGGTTGGGGGAAGGGGAAGCTGGTTCTCTTTAAGAAGTCCTGTTTTTGTCCGGTCTTGTATTTCTTTGTAGTGGTTTCATAATTGTTCTGTCTGGTCTTTGTTTCTTTCTCTCATTGGTCTGATGCGCCGTCATATGAGTGAAATATGTGTGTTGCTATGGGTAACCTTTGTTCAACATAAAACACCAATGAAAGAAATCTTAATCTTAAAATTGTATATTATGTTGTAGATTGTGGGTAACATTGACCTTGTTTTCACCTTGGTGATTCCGTTCCTGGACGTCCCTTTGGAGAAAGAGAAATACCCAGGTGGCTACAAAGCTGATATTGGACTACTTAAACTGTAAGAATAACATTCATTTTCTTTGGCTCAGAGAAACTTCATGTTGCCCTGGAGGCCGATGGCCATGGTTCTGTGGTTAGCGCGTCTGCTTTCTGATCCTCCTTTGATATATCGCTCACAGGTTTGTCCCTCTTATCAACCGGCGGTATATGAGAGAGTCGCATGATGTGGTCCTGGCAATTGTGCGGCTGGTTTTTATGAGGTTTCCTCTTTGTTTTTGCACCATATTTAACTAGGTCAGAGTGAAAAGTGGACAAACCATCATCACATAAGTGAAATACCCTTGAGAATGATATTAAACCCTAATTAAACAAACAAATATTTTTGCCCTGGTGCTCTCCGAGCTATGGGGCAACACAAAGACAATCTGTATGTGATGTCTTTGTGTTGCATCTTGTGGTTGTCTTGCCTTGTCTTTGTTCATTGCCGGTACTGTCAAGGTTGTTTTCCTTGGGCTGGTATGTCATTATGTGGGTGAAATAACCTTTAGTATCATGTTTACAGGTATATGAGTGAGCCACACGATGTGGCTCGGGCAATCCTGCTGCCCAAATGATCTTAAGACTGAAGAAAGCATGAAGGTTTAAGATTTCAAAAAAAGTTTTAACAAGAGTTCTCAATATCCATATCAAAATATTTCCATTTTTAATGTGTCTATTTCAGAATGGTAGACTCTCTACAAGAGTGTTGTCACTGTGATGACTCAGCAGTTTGTATAACCAGTGTAGAGTGTATTAATCTTCTACTGAGAGGCTTAGAACAGCTCTGTGTAGGAGAGTGTCTGGACACGGACATGACTGAGAGAGTACTTAAACTAAAACTTCACATTTATCACCAAATAGGTATGTTCTTCAACTAAAACTTCACATTTATCACCAAATAGGTATGTTCTTCAACTAAAACTTCACATTTATCACCAAATAGGTATTCTCTTCAACTAAAACTTCACATTTATCAACAAGTATGCGTAGGAATGTACCAATAATATCAAAGAGTGTGTCAAAGGTGGTTCGATATTTGAAAATCTTGGCCGTGATTTGCAATGTAAGTTTACACACTATCTTATTGAATGATGTTTTACACCCTGTGCTTGTCTAGTTTTTGGTCTGTTTGTTGCCAGTAACAATTTCCTTCACACATTGGACTGGTACTCATTTATGAGTGAAGTGTATGTAACATAAGCTTACACGATCTCAAAATAAAGCAAAGTTGATCTTATCTTTTCTAGGTGAAGGGGAAAGACTGTCTGTGGGAGATGTACCTGTTCCTATTATCAAAATAGAACCAGCTACTGTTGATGCTAAGTCATCAGACAAAGAAAATGATATTGGTAGAAAGGGGGACGCTAAATTGATGGAATTTTCACCTTCATCAGTTGTGGAATCTGACAGTGATGGCCAGGATGAGGAGTTACCTGCCCTTGATAAAGAAAAGCCAACTGCCACTGATGTTACAGAGGAACCAGGCTCTGATGTGAAATCATCAGGCAATCGTATTCTTCAGACAGACGGAAGCCTGGTGATGTCTCGTATGATGAATGATACCAGCGACGATGATTTAGATGAAACTTCTGATGACAGTTCATTTCAGAATCAGAATGTTCACGAAGCAATGCAAAGTCAGCTGGATGAAGAACGGCAGTTACAGATAAGACGACGAGCTGAAATGCTGAAAACAAAATTTGAACATCTGGAAAGAGAAAGTGCCAAAGATTTTGCCAAAGTTCTTTCGAGTATTTTACCTGCTCTTTTGAAAGATTATTCAGTACAAGATGTGGATGAATCTCTAGTCAAGTTTTCCTCTAATTTTTGCCAAAGTAAGTCAAAGTGTTCATTTTGTTTTATGACCAACAGAGTTTTGTTCTTCTGTTCTTTTTTTATTATATAAGTATTTAATTTGTATAGATCAGATTAAAATGTTATTTTGAAAATGTAACTCACTTTAGGTTGGTTTAACAAGGTTTCATTTTATTATTTATCTGAACACTGCCATATCTAGGCCGTAATATAACTATAAGGAACTGTGACTGGTTTCATAGAGAGATTTCAGCTACATGTTTGTAAAACAACATAAATACCATGACAACCAATACTGAAAACATATTGTTTTATTATTACTCTGTCATTTAAGTACTCTGTGAGATCTGATCCATTTTTGGAACAGGCTCCAGAGAATTGAAAGTGAATATATTTTATACAAATGTTGAGGCCAATTTTGTTCTTTGATCCCACCCTAATGGTTCAGGGGCTAGCGTGTGGGCATACTGATCCTACTTCCATATACGCAGATTTAAGCCAGTGTGTCAACCTCGGGTATATCAGTGAGTTACACTGTGTGGCTCCTGCAATCACATGGGTGTTTTTTTTAGGGCTCCTTTGGGTTTAACACCGTATCAAAGAAGGGAATTGTGAGAAGTGGAAATCTGTTTTCATATAAGTGAAATTCCCGTAGAGTACAGTGTTAAAGCCCAATCAAACAACAAAGTTTATTTGTATCTTTAGAGCTATATTATAAGTTTTGTTTGTACATTTTATTGAGTAACTAGCCTATAGCTTTAGTACTAATTTTGCTTCAAATAAATATTTAGTGTATGAACTTGTATCTTTTAATTCATATTTCGCTTGATGTATATCTTCAGGGTAACTGTAGGGTAGTTTTTACGAGGTTTCCTCACAGTTTTCCACCATATTTTAGGAAGGAACAGTGTGAAATGGACAATCTGTCGTCATATAAGTGAAATACCCTTGAATACGATGTTGACCCCCAATCATTTAATTGTAGCTGATGTATATCTTTCTTGCTAATATAAATACTCCTGTATTTTCAGAGTTATGTTCTCAGCAATCCTGGGAGGAGTCAGTTGACCAATCACATGTTATCCTCAATGCTGACGGGGTGTATATGGCCACCATATCTGCCCTGTGGTTAAATCTGAAACTATCACTGACTGGGTTTTATTCTGACACATCCAATGAGTCTTCTGTACCCCCCATAAGTGAAGTAAGTATTTTAAGATCAGTACTTCAAATTAAAATGTCAAATAGTTCAGACAAAACACTGTGAAAAATATTATATCCTGGAAATATTATAAAAATTGTATTGAAGCTCTGAGAACAATGATTCATTTCTACTTTGGTATTTCTCTTGCTCTTTTACCATATACTCACAGTAATCGTTTATTTTGAGATATTTAATTGGCTGAGTAATGGTTTGTACAATATACATTGTACTATAAGAAATACTGTTCAGTCACATATTTTCGGACAGTTTCATTCTACTTTGATGTACATGTACCATTCACAGGTTTGAGTCCGTCAGTCAACCTCTTACAGGTATATGAGCGTTTAACAGACAATTGCCTTGGGTGGCTTTTACAAGGTTTCCTCTCGGTATTTAAGCAAGGAACAGTGAAAAGGACAATCTGTCCTCATACTATAAGTGAAATACGTGAAATATTGAGTATGACACTAAACAAACAATCAATCCTTTCAGTATCAGGTGGTGAACTGATCTGGTTTTACGAGGATCAAAGAATCACCATGACGAGAAGTACTGGCTGGTCAGGGTGTTTTTCTGATTATCAGGCACATTGTCTTTACTGTTTTAGTTATTATGTAAATTCTTATAATTTTTCATATTTCCTCCTTTTTTTTTCAGGATTGTTTTGTGGACAGTGTATTAGGTACTGGGCTGTTGTTATTTCTCTCTCCTACCTGGTTATCTGAGCTCTACCGACTGGTCATTACCACAGACTTCCTGACTGAGGCTGGATACACACCTGAAGTAGATAACTCTGGAGACAGTCCACTGATTCACTTCTTAACAGGTAAAACAAATTAATACGGTTAAAAAAGATTAAAGTACCATACTTTAGCACTGAAGGCTTAGTAAGCTGAGGTAAATGTCGTAATGACAGAGTGCTTTTGTGTCGCAGAACAAGATTGTGGGCTGCAATTTCTGCCAAATAGCAGTACAATTAAACTAAATCATACATCTACACTGGTCAGGTTGACCAGTAGTTAAAAAAATATTCTTGTCCGCGAAATAGTTGATTTGTCACAGGCCTGTGCTGTTGGGGAGAACGGTTATGCAAACTTAATTTAGGAGGACCGATTTATAGGTTTTCCCAAATTATTTGCAGACTTCGTCTAAATTTGCATTTTGCTACTGATTTTGACAAATTTTGACGGTGGTGTTTTAAAGCAATTTTGCTTTATTTTTCACCAAGGCACATTTATGTATTTAAAAAATCAGCAAACCTAGGGAAAATACAAATGTTAGGTTATCTTAAAAAAATTTTAGAGGACCGATTTTAAGGTTATGGCGGAAAAGATTACAGCACAGGCCTGTTGTCAGTAGTGTCAAAGTCAATAAAAGCGGTGTATAAAATCTTTAAAGAATACTGGGCAGATGCACTACCAGCAGATGTAAATGCCTCATGCATTAGAATTATTTTATAGGCAGACAAGTGAGAATTTCTATCCCTGAATAGCTGTAAAAGGAGAATAACACGTCACAATTGCCTTTAAATGAATCAAAATATAAATCAAATTGACAAAATAAGTTTGGGAGAACACGTGGCAAGCTTTCTAAAAATCTTTGTATAATGTTGTCACTTCCAACAGCAGCTCACTGACTGATACAAAAAACCTTGTGAAAGGCTGAATACCCAATGTCACATTTATTATTGTTAACGTTTTTGTTGTGACAGACATGGATGGTTTAGGGAGCCATGACCAGGGGAGACAACTTCTGTGTTCAGAGCAGCCAGAAGAATCTCCAGTAATACCTCAATCAACAAACAGACGACACATTGAAGCAGGTATGTTCTTTTGTCTGATTACAACATGGTCAAAATAACGTCCATGCTGTCATGTTGCCGTCGCATTTGCAGATTTGACAAAACCCTTACCCAGACATTAATGCTGGGTAAATATAGACTGACAAATCACTGACCTGCTTCTCAAAACTTGGTAATAAGGAACCAAAGCATTTTAGCTAACTCAATATGTAGACTCCTTATTGGATAATCGAGATACCTTCCATGATTTCAACTCTGCAGGATGTCATGTAGTGCTTTTTGATCTTGGATTATTCCAAATTTAAACTAGTTCAAGAGGAAAATATTTTGGTGATGAAGACAGATTTGGTTTTCATCTAATAGGAAAATTCTCACAATTAGTCAATTTTTTAGCCTAAAGCTGCTGTGTCGGCTTTTAATTTTCTGATTAGATTCCCATTTATGCAAAACCTGAAAATGGTTTCCTTCTACGCTAGCATTGCACAAACAGTATTTTTGTTATCTTGGGATAACACTTTCTTAAATTGAACAGAATCTAGTTCAGAAAAGTTTGCAAGCAGATGCCCTTCTGGGAATTGGACCCACACCCACAGAGTAATGCACCAAATCGCCATGGGTAAATGCTGCCCACCTAGACTACTCAGCCAACCTGCCCAGAAGGCCATTTGTTGCCTTATTCCAGGGCCATGGGTTCCCCAAGTAGAATCTTTTCAAACGTATAAAGTGTTATCCCAAACTAAGAAAAAGTATGTCAGTATGTCCCGAGCAAGTCATGCTGTCTTTATTTATCATTGGAGGAAATTTAAATTACCAAAAAGGCAAGAACTCCACATTTTATAGTTGGGTTAGTGTGGTTATTGACTGTTGGAGTGAATAATGCTTATATGCCTGTAATGTGTTCTTAAGCTAGCATTAAACACCAGTCATTCAGTCAGAATAAATGACACAGACTTATATAAAATGTATTGTGACCAATTTGTCTGTTAGGTAAACTGTTTTCCTGGTTCATCTTGACATCATGTTGGGATGGAATCAGTCAGTCAGTCAGTCACTCAGTTCAAACAACACAGACTTATATGAAATATATTGTGAGCAAATTTGTTTGTGTAATAGGTAAACTGTTTTCTCGGTTCATCTTGACGTCGTGTTGGGATGGAATCCTGGATGTGATGTCTGTATTACTTAACGGTGATAATTCCTGTGGGATCTCAAACAGCCTGGGCTTGATGCTGGGGATAGAAGGGGCGAAGGAGGAGAGTCTACGAGCTAGAGAGGCTGTGTGCACCAGTTTAGAGGGGTTACAGAAAGCGGCTCGACTTTGCTGTTCATTAGGTAAAATATAAGCCAAATACCATCACATAAAATTTCGTCCATAAAATTATCACTTTGTCTTTGAGTAGATCGACTCACAAATTTGGTCCACCTGTCACACTTTCACATTCAAATTCAAGAAAGTTGTCACTTGTCAGTGATTTGCTGTACATGTATACTCCAGATTGCAACATTACTATTGTTACATGCAATCAACAGAAACATTCTTTGTTTTAAGTCATATAACATGTTTTCATCACACCAAACTAAACAATTTGACATCAGATGGAGCCATTTCCTCTTTCTTACTTTTTCAATCGCTGTTTTCATGAACAGGTTTACAGGGTCGATGTGGTAGTGTATTTGCTCTGTTAGCCAACACATCCTGCGTGATGAGCGATGTTATACAGATACCTCAGGCTGATCGTAAAACTCATAAACCGACTGTTCATCCCGGGAAACCGAAGTTAGTCCGTCTTCACGCAGCCCATGTTCTCAGTATGGATGTCATCATGACGATGGGACTGGAGATGGGGAGTCACTCGGAGGATTGCTGGAGTCAAGTCTTCAGGTAAACACACAATAAACCCCTTAATGTCTTGTTGTTGGACCCCTTGGGCTACAAATGGGCAAAATTTTGTTTATCCTTTTTATTTAAAATTAAAAGTTTGATAGTCAAAAACATAAGTTATTGACAAGGTGTTTGAGATTAATGGGGCTATCACAGCTGTCTAGGCTCTCCTCCGTGGGACTTTTTGTCACATATTTAGGTGTATTTTCAGCTGTGAATTGAGTAACGTGTGTATTAAACCAAATTGTTTTAAGTATTGGTAATTTGAAGTATTTTTTGTTTGTTTTCCAGGTGTTGCACTCACATATCTGAATTAGAACACAAGTATTTTTGTGGAGGTAACAACCAGACTGGGCTGCCGAAGGTTTTACCAGGTCAAGTCATGGAAAGGTACAATATGATGAACGGCCATATTTTCTGTAAATCACCTCAAATTTCGTTTATGAACAATGCTTACATATTTGCTAGTTGTGGCAATATTACAGCATGTAAACACACAAATTTATGTTTTCTGAGAAATCTTGATGCTTTAACTGGGAAATCCATTTTCTGACTCTCAGACACAATTTCCAAGCCTTTGAAATAGCTTCCAAAGTAGCCATCTTATGGAAGAATTTTGAGGTGATTTAGGGTACATTGTTTTTAAAGATATCTTTTACTTTACGGCTGTGGTGCTAATGAAATTCCGGTCACAAAAACACCCTAAATATTAATGTAACGTCATGCAAATATGAGTTGAAGTTAAGATCCCATTGAACAACCATCCCCAGTGCAGCAATTTTAATATTCATCAATTTTCATTTCTTTAAAGTCTTAAATTTTTTATTTTTGCGCAAACTATTATTCGAAGCTGTTGAAAACTGCAATGCAGAGTTCCTTAAATCTTTTATTTTAAATTATAACATGTTATAATAATGTGCTTGATTTGAAATCTCTTTGCAGGAGAATAAATATGACAGTGTCTTTTACAAAACAATGAGCATGGTACAGAAATATTTGTAAGAGAGCTAAATTGTTAAAATGTGTATGGAATCTTTAATCATCATGTTATCTTTATAAAGGGAACCAGACTTTCTGACCAGTCCTCTGATGCAGACAGTTCCGGTAGCTGTGGCCCCCAGAATCAATGTGGCCGAGCTCATAAAACAAGGTGGTGTAGAGGGAGGCTTGGATAGTGCATTGTCTGGAGGAGGGGTGATGAGTGCAGCTCAAACTGCTAAAGCTCTCTGTGGTCTGTCTCAAGAAGTGGACAAGTAAGTAAAAAAAAATTGGCTTTAAGTTTTTATGTACAGTTTCAAAGCAACAAGATTCATAGATTTGAATGCTCATTTATCAGTGTGTGTTTAATTAAAAAATAATCTGACTGACTTTTAGTAATGAGTGAAGCTGCAGAAAATGCTCCTTAAATGAGTTTTTGTGTCATTGTACATGAAGTTCCCTGCTGGCACTTTTGGGCTACCTTCTTCATGGATTTGGACTGAATTTAGTTCGCTCTGTTGAAGGTGCCATGTCAAAGCTGCTGCATCTCTGTTTTTTGTCCAGTCGACCAGTCAAATGATTTTTTGTTTTGGTATAAGCATACTTTAACTTGGGAGTTTATTTAGAACAGGATATGATTCATCGATTCTCATTATTTACCTCCCTGTGCCTGTGTGATATCTTTTCAGAAATATATTATACCCTCTTTCCAAAGGAACATAAGTTATTTTAAGTGTCTGTGTTTGTAGCAGAAGATTTCTGCTGGCAATATATGTATAAGTTAAGAAAAGTGAGAGCTGGATTTATTCTGGACATGTAGCACATCATTTTGTAGCCCTATGGGTGATTGGGTATTTAAGGTACATTGTGCTTTGTTGACACAATTTGAGTTAAAAAAAGGCATTTACTTTACTTCAATTCTATTATAATTGAATCTGTAAATATGTCTGTTTGTTTGTTTGATTGGGGTTTAACGTCGTACTCAAGGGTATTTCACTTATATGGCGTCGTGCCAGCCCAATGGGTACAGGAAACCACCCTCGACACCACTGGCAACAAACAAAGACATCACAGGACAAACACAGGACTCTCACAGAGTGGGGTCGCAGTGCGTTACCACTCATGAACTGGCTCTGAGTGCGTTTCTTGTCATATTGAGACATGGTATTATCCCAAAGGATACCGAGTCCAGTGATGTTAGGCAATGTGACGTTCACGTGGAGCGATTGTGTGAATTTCCGCTATATTTATCATACATACCACAGGAAGTCTGTGCAAAAGATCGGTTTGTCATTACCTAGTTTTACAAAGCAGATATCTGATTTGTCAATTGGTTGACTGTTTTGTCGTTTGGTATTGGATTTTGTCTGACCGTGGACAACGCAATGCCTGGGAGCTATTTACTTGTAGATCTGGTTTAAGGCTCATTGGGAGACATCTGTGTGCTTCATGGTACTAATTGCCTTCCAATGGAGCTATTGGTTGTTTTTCTCAGTTCGAAACTCTAGTTTAAGGAAATCAGGAATTTGATTACTAAATGGTCTGTCGCGTGTCGGGACAAATGAGTGTCATAAACAAATTTAAATAATGTTTGATAATTTCATACAAGTTAATTTTGTTTCGTTGCCACCTGAAAATAATGCCTCATATTACAACACATGTTGTAACACTTTCATTTTTCACTAAACCCCACCTCTACGAGGAGTTGAGAATGCTTATGCTAACGGGTTTCATATCCTCACCTCCTCGTAGAGGAAAGGTTTGGTCAAACTTGGATGCCCCGATGAAAATGTATCACATGTCTTGTATTCTGCGGCCATTTTTGTCACGTGGCATCTTACAAATTTTACTTGTGTGAAATTATCAAAGATAATCTACATTTCTTGTGGTCCTCACTTGTTATATCTCACCCCCTCACACTTTTAATACACCTGTCACCTGATATTTAAATTTAAAAAAATATTCACGTAAAATTTAGAATCCGCTGGCAATCATTATTAAAATCAGACCGCCGCAATTGATAAACACCTAAATCAGATTTTTTTTTTTGTGTTTATAGTGATGTTATTTTAATCACTGCTTATGTTGATCTTTGTCACTGGAAATTAAGACCTGATGGGTTTATTCGGGCCAGTACGGTAGAATCCATAATCAAAACTGGGGAGCTACATCAGTGTGCTGAAGTCTATAAAGTTTTCCCGAGAGACACGGGGAAATAGGAGGGTACTATTAACTTAAATTACAAGAGCTAATTGGATTGAAGCAGTTGAAAAGGTCAAACATATGTAACAATTGTACTTATATATATTTTTTGAATATATATATATAGTTAACAGATTGGACGATTATGGCTACCTGTGATTAGTTTGTTAAGAGGTGTCGAAATCTTCATTATATAGGCGTTAATCAAGAAGGCACAACCAAATATCAATATAATTAAACTACATATCGATAATTGGATAGAATGGATACAATATGGAATCAAATATACAATAAATCCATAATACCAGTATACATAATTTACACTGTGTATCTTAAGTAGCATTACATTAGAGGTTTCATTTCATATCGACCACGTACTTGTTGATTGTGATCTGTTTAACGTACAAATATTTGGAGTTTAAATGAAAGTCTACAAAAAAAATTATGATATTAAAAAAAAAAGATAATACATACATTCTTCTAACGTTGAATATATCTTAATGAAAGTGTGAAATTTCTTCTTTCGCAGCTGGAAAATTACATTCTATAGCGAATGCAACAAACAATTGGAAGTGATACGGTAAAACAAAATGCATTATAATAGCAGTAATACTGCTGTCAAACAGGAAAGTATCTTTATCCGTACATATGTCTATAAAATATCCGCGCATTGAAGAAGAGCAGTGTATATAATCTCACGCTTGCATATTGATGACTATTTAAACACCGTTCAAGGATATTGGTAGCTCAAAATAGATCAGCTGAATGTCTCACCAACTGCGGCAGAGCAATGCATATATTAGCTAACAGTATACTAATCCGATTCTTGTGTTCTTTTGTTCAATATATGTATGGGAAAATATCTTCCTATTAGCTCGGCATAATAAAGCGAGTAATCAACAGTAAGACTCCTTTGTTTGTTTGATTGGAAACTAACGCCGTGTTTGAGGTTATTTCACGCACATGACGGCGTGACAGTCCAATAAGCGAAAGAAACCATCAGCTGCGCCCTGGCAACAAACATACAAAAACAATGCAGGACAAAAACTGAACAATCTTACAGTGGTATATAACTGATGATTTCCATGATGATTTGAACGCGTGTGAGACCCGCTTTAAGTTGAGGTCTGTGTTTGAAAAACCCCTGTACCACGTGGAAGGCTACCATTTAACACATTGGAATATCTTGTAGAATTACCATTTGTTCATTGTTTTTAAATTCTTAACGAGGACAAATATATACTTTTGGGAGTGGCGACCCCTGCTAAAAAACCCGACGGCCGGGAGGATTTTGTCTGAAATTTTACCATTACCCTAAGTTAAAAAGTTCATTTTACATTAGATATAGTTCCACTATAAAATTCTTGACAGAACACTAAGAAATAAAGCATTTTTTACGTATTTACATTTAGTAGCATACCCTTTACGTTTTCCGTTAGAAAAAAAATCCGATTATTTTTATACTATAAAGCCATGCTATATATTTATACTCTGGGTTATTCCACTTTAGAAAATTGTACAAAAACAAAATAATAACAAAATTTACAGAAATATTCATCTTTCTTGACGGAGTTGTATAAACGCTAAATGTAATGCAATTTGGAATAATGTTGACACCAAAGAGAATCCCGTTTAGTTTTATGTTTATTGTGTTGTTTGATGGTTCCGTAGCCCGGCACAGGAGTATAAGTCAAGTCAAACTTGGCGCCGATCATCGATCTGATGGAACAGGTATTCAAACCGTGTTCACTCCAAGGTGTCCACATTTTAGTTGAATAAATAGCGGACATATATATGACTGACTCACTAAGCTTTAAATAAGTAACTCAGGCAATATTTGCTTTCGAATCCCCTCTTTAAACGTTCATTGATAGTGATCATGATGATGTTTTGAAAATAAACCGAAATATTACGTTGATATTAGGGCTTCCACTTTGGTTCGAGACTGCGCCGGTAATCACTAGTGCATTGGATTGCTTACCCCCTTAAATGTACCCCAGGGTTGACTGATAATAAAAGGGTTAAAGTTTTTTTTAGCCAATTACGAGGTCTTGGTGTGCTAGTACTGTCCTTGCTATCGCTGAAATACCCATACGCATCTTCATTAAATGCATCCCACTTGCAAGAACTGGTTCAACGTAGATAATGCATTTACATTTCTACCCATGCATCGGTTCGTTTTATTACCAAAACAACAAAACATAATTTATTCCATTTGGATCACTACAGTATAAAACCTTCAGCGAATTGCTATATTGGTGAATAATTGATTGATCTCACACAGAGATTTAACAAGAATTGAGCTTCTTACTGGCGACAAAAAGCAGTGTCATTACGTGTGATTGATAAATGCTTAACACCAGTCTTTCTGAGTTAAAGAACAAATCCAAGGCCAATTCTGCTTTTGAATTGGTTTCTTGTCGCCTTCAGCATTGGTCTGACAGCAGCTAATTGAGATAAACTGATGGTCTTATTTCGTGATATCTCATTCTAAACTGCTGTTTCAAAAAATATATTTTGAGGCTTCATTCGGGCATCTTCGTCGTAAAACCGAAGATAAGCGAAGTGGGTCAAAACTTGTCTTTTATTAATACCCGAATGGACGAATTTGAAATGGAGGTATTTGAGTTGGTGCATTGGTGGTTAGTTTCACCCATATGGAATGGTTACAAACGGTTACCGTTTTGAGCTACTCGTATTTAAGAAGATAGATGATTGTAATGTCCATCTCCGGTACTGGGTCAACAAAAGGTGCTTAGAAACCTATTTATCTGTTCCATGTTAACACCTCTTACACATTAGCTTTGGGAATAAGTTTGTTAGTTTGTTTGATCAAGAGTATTGCATAGGACGACGGAGTGTCCATTTCCTACGGTTTCTTGACTAATACGGTCGAAAACCGGGAGGAAGCCTCGTCAAAACAAACTCCATGTCTGAACATCCTCGGCCATTTCCGTACCGTAAATAATCTTGATTTTTGTGTTGATTTCCACGCATGCGCACAAAACATCTGGCGGTTAACATTACACGTTTTCATGTAATATTATTGCTTCCATACACCTCCGAAATAACTGTACCAGTACGGAAAGTGTCGAAGGATGTTCCGACATGAACAAGCCCCTCGATTGCCGATGCCATATCGTGTGACTCACTCATACATCTGATGGTCAACAGATGGACACAAACCCGTGAACGGGACATCGAACTAGGTTTAGTAACCTGACACCCTAACCAATAAACAAGGGCCGCAGGCCCTCAGGAATAAGTAAGTTACCTACGTTACAGATAAAACATTTGACCTAAAATGTCTATCAGACGTTAATAAGCTTCGGACTTTGACAGATAATATCTCAACCAAAATGTTTGTATTTTCAGACTCGGGTTCAGTATATTTTCTCTGTTATGGTCTTGTTTCAAGTTTGTTGGGAAATAATATTTAAACTAATTGTTTTGTCATCTTAAGTACCGGTTATTTTGATTTAAGGTAGCTACGAAAAACCTTTCCGTTCTGTACATTAACAACGTTTAATGTATATATTCTGTTTCTGTTCCTCTTGCATGGAAATAGTTAACACGCTTCTGACACCAACCGTACTAGTAACACCTGCTATAACTGAAGACATGTTTGTTTCTTTTTTTTTAATACTGGGTTGGTACGTCCGCCCTAAGGTATATCAAAAGTCACTCTTGGAACATTACATGCTATGTTTCTCATATAATCGGACTTTCTGTTCTTTGTTAGGCAGCTCATCTCGAAAAACAGAGGGGGTTGCGAGCAGAAAAGCTTGTATGAGTTTTGATTCGGTCATTTCCGTCATTATACCGAACATACGCTAAACAAAACAAATGGTTCCCTGGAGTGGATATATTCCGTTCCGCCAATATGTTCTCACCTGTCTATTTTTAAGTGTCAATGTCTTATGTGTCATTATGTATATTAGAAAACTTTATGTGAATTTTGTTTCCGAAATATTAAACATTTGCTACGTGAAAAGCATTTCCGGCAGCGTTTGGATATTTGTACATGAGCTTCATTTCCCCAATTTGTCTGTTAACACGTACTGGGTTCTTCAGCCACATCAGAGATGTTATCAATGTCGGCACGGCTAAACCGGACTGCTATGGACTATCCACACACGCCTGCTAACTCGCCAATTGATGAACCACTTATAGTAGGCCTACATTAGCAAGGATCACCCCACCTGTGCGAGTTCAATACGACGTGGTCGAGAAAAAATGCGGTGCTATTTTATGTTAAAGCCGCGAACTACAGTTGTGGGCAAATACCTTATTTTGTCCGTTCGACATCCAGCTGCTACATCTCCACAATAAACACAATAATATACAATCAAAATATATAAAGCATCAGGACTACAAAAAAAACTAATTTAATGGCACCGTAAGGCATGTTGTAGACAGCTACCTGATGTCCTGATGCTCTCGGCACTTAGGGGCAACATGAAACCGGTCTGATTGTGATTTCGTTGTATTGTGTCATGTGTTTGTCCCGCCTGTTCTTCGTTTGTTGACAGTGTTGTCGACGGAGGTTTCTTCACAAATTGGTCTGTCAAGCCCTAATGTGAGTGAAATAACTATGGCGTTAAACCCTTAATCAAACAAGCAAACAAATTTAAAGAATATTCGTCATTTTGATTGATTAGTTGTTTTACGCCACATTCAGCGGTATTTTAGTTACGCTGTGGCATGAACATATTTATTTATTTATATCCTTAATCAGTAGCATCCTTGGCCGTAAACTTCAAAAAGAGAAACACAATAAAATGAATAGCACATACAAAAGTGTTATAAATTTTACAATTTGTGGTTGTAAATATTGTGTTAAAATCTTTTCATTTTAGTTATTTACAATGTTTCATAAAAATTAAATTTCATGATACACACCGATCCGCTTAAGGAACTTGATGACAACATTGCGAGCAATGTTGTCAAACAAGTCTTTTTTGTAACTTTGATTCTAAAATAGCCATTACTCGGGCACGAAAATAGGAATGATATTGAAATAATCGTCATTATTTAGTGAAGTATTAAGATAGGTAGAAAATTTATTCCCAAACTATTAGCAACCACTGAAATGAGCAACTAAGCATTTGTGAACATTTTTCTGGTTGAAGCTTTTGTGAGGGGTAATTCATTTACGTTCTGTGCTTGTATTGTAACTTTCACGCCTCGTAACAATCATTTGCAGGAGCTCAGAGACGTTGCACGGTAGAGTAACTCTTTCGGTTAGTACAGTTGACAACTCGTTTGAGCTTGACTCCCATGTCAGGAGTAGCTCGTTAATAATGTTAACCGTTAGTTCATATTTATAACGTGGGAATATTTTCCCCGGAAGCGACTTAATAGTATCTGTCTGTTTCATAACATGAATGGACTTTTTCCAGGCATACCTTTCGCTGTGCTTTTTGTTGATTACGTTGAGTGAAACGAGATGGGTCTATACGTGATCTATATTTAGCAGGTGCAAAACCTGACACTTGCACACGCTAAGCTATTCTCAAAAACAACATTGTTGTGCCAACAACGCTAAAGCTACAATGTATGTGCCCTAATTCAGTACTGTTGTTTTATATAACTCAGATAACATAAGACAGCTAACGATTAAACCGTTAACAAGTAAAATGAAGTAGTAGCAGTAACCCAACGGATTGTACAAGATTTATTTCAACGGTAAAACATCCTAGTATGCGCAGCCGACTATTGGAGATAAAAGTGCAGCTATCTCGGGCCATTTCGCGATGCCGTCCGGGGTTAAGACAGTTCTGTCAGAGCTGTGAATTGTTTGAACATTCCAATCAGGCCTGTTTGATATAGTCTGCCGCCAACTACGTTGGATACTTAGCGAGTTCTGTCAATCCTGAAGAATCCCGAAGATGTAAAACTATCACCCGATCCAAGGCAACCAGCCGATTTAAAAAACAAATCACCACTGTCTTGGTTTGTTCTCTCGTTGATCATATGATCGCTCTGCAACGTAGCACAATGTATAGGAATAACTCCTTCGTCTTGAACCAACGTCCAGCCTATTTCGACCCGTGGTTGAGGTCTGAAACGGATCTGCCGCAATCGCCGGGCTCTCAAAATATATATAAATACCTGTTTTAAATCAAAATTACGCAAATAAGAATCAAAGCCATGGTAAACGTTAGTGAGGGGAGTTCTGGCAGCCAATTCTCTATATAACGAGCTGGGGATATTGTCATGACAGTGCTGTGTTCTTTACAGTCTTATTTATTATATAAATGTTCATATTCTGTTCTTTAACATTAATCTGACGGTGAATTTGTGACCATCTTCAAGTTAAATCTGTGTCGGTGAGTTGCACGAAGTCTTTCGTATATTTACATGTATAAACAGCAACAATAAACCCATGTTCGCTCTTTACCAGAAAAACCCTTAAAAAAACAAGAGACGGTCTGGTGTCTGTGAGCAATCTGTAGGCCTATGTGGGTGTTGACCTTAACGCTGACACTATAGTTAACACTCCCATTAATCAACGGTTAAGGTGCACTCGTTCGCAAAACCCACATGACTAACCAGGACATTTCAAAACAATGGCTGCCTAATTAGCACTTAATCAACTCAGGGCAAGGGATTTCAGTAGGCCCCAATGAGTTGGGCTTTTAATTCACACTCTTGAACCCTATTCCATCCGACGGCAAAACACTACAAAACATCAAATCTAATTGTGGACACGATTTAAAGCACTTAAACTACTTAGGTTAGAACTTGAGTATGAGGCACTAAATATATATGTTTGAAACGAGGCCGACATTGAAAGGTCTCACTGATACATAAACAATAATTGATTGCCCATAAAGCGTTTCCTAATTAAGACTCTGGTATAAATCTGGATGGATTAAAATGTTAACAAAATTAAATTACTCACCTTTAATAGTGGTATAAAAACTTTAGTTGATTGCCACCACCCGGTGGAAAACAGGAAGTAAGCTCCCCTCCCGCCAACTGCTACCATAGCGACGTTGACAGGGTGTTTACCCCACTACAAATTTAAAAAATCACAAAAACGTCGTTGACTCACAGGGGGGAGGGGGTTCTTTTCGAGATGTATGAAAACATTGAGACGCTATTACCAATTGAATTTCTGAAAGGAGTGACTCGGAACATGCAGTCATAAACTAGGAGGGTTTTGCTTTCTCTTAGTTATATCGTTCAACTATTTTCCAATCATTGAAAATCAATGAAAACAACTGGTCTAGAATTATTTTCTCTCGACAGTGAATATTAACAGTATTTTCGTCACTTTGTGACAACACTTTCTTGCTTTGAACAGATTCTTATTCTGGAAGTTTTGTAGGTTGAAACCCATCCGTGAATTAATCGAACCCACGACCGTCAGAGAAGGCACCGATTCACCAACAGTGAATGCCAGGAACATACATGTATACCACTCAACCACTCGCCCTTCTGTTCTAACTTAGAACGTGCTATTCCCCCAAAAAAACAAATATACCGTTTTTTCTGTCTGAATATTTCTTCATGACATGAACCCGTGAATGATTTGAATTAAGGACCAAAAACCATTTCACTTGATCTTTGCGTCCGTCAGCTACAACAAAGAGTAACATTATAAATTTCAGAACCCCTGTTCAAAATTAAAAAACCTATAGAAAGCTTGTAAAATGATTGTTTGTGTTAGTTTTAAATAGTAAATACTTAGTTCGTTACGTGTCGATACCAAAACAATATATTGATGTAAACACAGTTACTTCGATTATAACGGTAAATAACGGCAAAATACTATACATCGTCGAACTAAGGTTGAATACAGCACAAGTTTGAACGGTTACATATTTCCATTTTACGACGACTTCTAACGGATGAAACACTATACCTTTGCCGTATTGAGCGCCAAGTGTACATTTCATAAGCGGCATATTCGTCATGTAACACATAACGTGAATTCTTGTTTCTGATTTATAGTTAATTTTAAACCTAATCCTAAAACTAACCCTAAACATAACCCTAACTTGACCCTAAACCTAACCATAAAACTAACACTAAAATTGACGTCAGATCTTACATGACTTGAATAAAAGTACAAAGCACGTAACCGAACCTATGTTAATTGACGGGTTTGGTTGTGAAGTAAGGCTATCACGTAGATGTATGTATAGCCTGTATTGTATCGTAATTGGCTTGCATTTGCCCTTTGGTTCAAGGCTAAACTAATTAACTCTTCCGTGCACGTCTGGCTTTAGTTTATAGTATCTGCCAAAGGAGAATATACACATCGGGTTACGTTCTATAGGCGTTGTGTGTTCAAATACAGTCTCATTTCCACATGCCAGTTTCGAATTATGGGTTATTTTCTACAGGCCGGCTTATTGCGCTATAGTGTGAATTTATGATAGTATTTGCATGGTGGTCAGACAGATTTTATGGACCTGATAGATAATAGATCTTATAGACCATTTTCCAAAGTATCGCATGGATTAAATGTAAAACAGATAAACGTTCTGCTTTGGCCAAGTTTTCGGTTTTTAAAATGTATTAAATGTTCCATATAGACTTCTTGATCAAGGTCTCATTAATATGTTTAGTTATACGAATTCTTAGTCTTCCTATTGACAATTCGGCTGCGACCGTGGCTTAATGGTTAGCGTGTGCGCTTGTTAATCCTATTCCAATGTACAGTCCACGGCTGAGAATCCGACTGTCGACCTTCAGGTATAGGAGTGAGTCACACGATGTGGCTCCGGCAATCGCGGGGTTGGTTTTTACCAGGTTACCTCCCGGTTTGCCACTGTAGCTAGACAATAAACTATTTGCAGTGGACAATTCGTCGTCATATAAGTGAAATACTCTTGAGAACGACGTTAAACCCCCGACCAAACAACTTATCCAAATTACATTCCGCCAAATTGAGCAGCTTGTAGTAACATAGGTATTATTTTTTAAAAATGGGACACCACCCACATAATGAGTATCTCGTATAGTTTCATTGGATGTCAGCAACATGAAACAAACCCACAGTGCCAACCATATATATAAAGATCTTGCATACCTCATAAGTGAATTCAATTCAGAGCCTTTGCTAAAACTCTTTTAGGCCATGCTCTCCATTATCGTAGTTTATAAAACCTGTTAAGAACATACTCAACTAATTACAAAAACCGCTACAGATTGCATGAGCACCATACTATTTAACTCGTTTGCTGAGAAGGTAAATATGCTGAACATATGTTTTATTGGCTGATTCAATCGGATTTAATCTATTACTGGTGAATCATAATAACGGTACAATTTTGAAAGTCGACTTGAAAAGATTGCGTTAAAAGTAATTTACATCTATAAATTTCTTTCTGCAAAACCGTTGACAGTATTTTAATTGTTTTACAACCTCCGTTGTCGGGTTAGGACTCCTGAAACGGCCGGCATATATACAACGGGGCATCGACTGTTGACTGTGCCTGGAATTGCTCTTCGCTGTATTGTCCTCTTTGGACTGACGCAATCTAAGGATTTGTTATTTCGTATCGAAAAGACTAATCATGTGCAAAATTTGACATGCATCCTTGTCATATGAGTATTTCAGGAAATATAAAACTTATGATGCATGCGGTTAAATAGCGATTCTGGTGTTCGTCGTCTTTTCTTGTTGGACGCAAGTTAGTTTAGAATTCCTCATTTTGTATCGAAATACATGTGCTTTTGATTGCCTATTCATATATATAGTTTAACGGTCATCCGCATAATTTCAGTATTTTAGGAAATACAAGATGTATGATGTGTGCGTCTAAATAACGACTCTGGTATGTCCCGTTCTATATACCAACTAAAAAATATCACAGTAGGCCCACTTTGTAATTTGTTCTAAAATAAATATTCAATACAGACACATGTAGAATATGATTCTTCGCACAGGCTTATAATTCTTACTGTTCTTTATTCTTTACTAAAACTAATGATGAAAACATTTTTTTCTGATAGTCTATAGTATGTCTTATCTTGTACTGAATTGGATACTCTACATATTTATCTGGATTAAGATTCATTGTGCAGAATCATAATCGGAACAGCAAAGCCATTTGTGGAAATGGGAATGAAGCATAACCGGTAAAAATATACTGTGCGTGTGTATTGTAACTAGTAGAAGAGACTAGTGGTTATATCAGATCAGTACAAATAACAAAATAAATACATCAAAGCGGCAAGTAGCACTCCAAGAGATCGCGTTCTTAATAGGCTACTTGACATCAGTAAAGGGGTATGTTTCTTGAAGTGGTAAATGTTATAAAAATGGCGATGTTATGGGGGAAGAAAACAAAACGATAAAGTGCGCTTGAAAACTGCAATCAGCAGTTTTCAAAAATTGTGTTCGAAGATTGCAGATAGCTTTTCTAATCCTGTCACAGCCAGGTTACAATGACTTAGTAACTCACGTGTGGTGTACAATGATTCAGTAACTCACGTGTAGTGTACAATGATTTAGTAACTCACGTGTGGTGTAC
>JAQQZZ010155681.1:0-12329 GCA_030265115.1 Mopalia vespertina | reverse complement strand
CATTGGGAATTGAAAATATCACAACACCACAAGTTTGTTAACGGAATAATAAATTTATTAATTTAAAGAATAGGCTGATTTTGTCCGAGATGGATTTTAACTATTGGTATGCTCATGCAATGCGAGTGTGTGAAGGGAGGGAGTCGGAACGGCGATAAACAAAGCGGTCATTGTTGTCTCATTAAGACCGCTCAGCTGTGTTCCTTGTTATGTATATTTGCGCACGGCACGTTACCCGTGGAGGGTTAGAATTGCCAGTTCATCGTCCATTGAACTCGGTTTAGTTAACGGTCTATTAGTTGACGTCACGTTACAATAAATTTGTACTATGACATGACGTCAGTCTCTTTGTGACGCAACGTCAACTAACTGGCAGTTAACATAACGGAGCTTTGAACAACCGGCAGCTGAACATTATTTTGTAGACCTGTGTTCCAACAACCTAAATATCTTATGATATTACCCCTGCCAGTTTGCCTAATATACACAACATGAGTTGACACAATGGCAAGTGTCCTAAAATTCTCAATCGACGTCAGCTTTATTCTCGCCAGGTAGTTCTCAGTGTCACCAGACGCATCCATCATTACGGGGGGTATTGGAGTGTTTGTTTATTTTGTTTGTTGATGAAGATGCCGACGGCAACAACATGGGGTTCGAATTCGGATAACGTTCATTTCAAATGGCATAAAATGTACGGTTTTAGCTAAATTTGTTCCTTTCGGGACATACGAAATATATTATGTACGGAATAGAGAGGGATAGCTATTTGCGCTTTTAAAAATAATAAAAATAATATTTCTATATTTCAGACAGATGTCCATAGTTACAGTATAAAAAGTGGGGAAAAACTTGGAAGCGTTAGGCTTGCCGTGGCATTATTAGTAAATGCTTAAATATACAGAAACTTATTCCATGGTTCACGCAATATGGAAGTAACATAGAAGTCTGATTGTAGAAATAAAACAATTGTCACTAGATTCAAGTCTGGATGTAAAAGAAAATACTGACAAGACATCATTAATAGCAAACATAGTGCTAGCACTACAACTGTACCTGTATTGCATTAACCACCTGAATGCGTTGTTATACAAAAAAATTAAGCCTTTAAAAACAGCCTTAGTAAAAGTAGTCCATAGGTGAGAACAATACAAATTGGAATAATAAGTTCGAAACAGATAGTTGTTAACTGTATTGGAACATGCCTGGAATTTCCGTAGTAAAATATTGGCTCGGACACAGAGTTTACGCTTTTGTGATTCAATATCCAAGATCAGAAGCTACCACATGACCTAAATACATATAACTATTTACATATTCCAATAAAGCATCACAAAGCTTTACCAGTCGAGGTCAAACATCTTTATAGTGAGAAGGCACATTTAGCATACAAAATGTTTTCTTCGTGTTGTATACAATATCGTGATACACTGAATAAGAAGAGCAGCAATTAAGCAAAATTTGTAGAGCTTTAGCGGAGGGACACCAGAAACAGAGATCGTCAGTGTAGAGTAAATGGTTCATAAAAATACCAAATATATTGCAATCAACTTCTGCTTCCGTCAACGACACGACACGTCAAGGTCGTGCAAATATATAGCAAAAAGACAGAATACCACCCTGTCGGAAACTATTGCTTACAGGGAATAAAGTTGACATTTAAGAATTCCATTTAACAACAAACAGTTGAATGAACTAAATTGGAAGAAATTGAGGAATTCGTGACAGAGAGTGACGATGAAGACTTGTTGGCGATGTGGCGTTAAACACGGAGGAGCAGGAAACGTTGCCCTGTAACCCTGTTCGATTTGTACAACCATCGACAGACAGTCTCGAGTTACTCGCTACTATACGGCCTGAGGATTCAACAGTAAATCAGGCAAAATGGAGTATCAAATTTTTCAGATGAAAACTAAAAACAACCAAAAAGGCATCTTGACAAATCAAATGCATTTGCTAAATTAAAAACAAACAAAACTGAAATAAAAACTATTCGAGTCAATTATTCCTACAGCCTTGTACATACATTCGTACAATCTACAGAATGCGAACTAATTGAGTGAACTTACATTTTCATATTAATTTTGTCAGTCGGCGTCTAAAATTAAGCCACCTTTATTTGCAGACTGCATGGTTATACTTGAACCACAGGTCTCCACTGTTTTTGAAAATGTCACAAATTTTATGCAGGAACACGAACATAGAAATATGAACATAATTCTAAATCCGTGTTTATTTGAAAGCGCTCAGCTATAAACTTTCACTTTAAATATTAACACTTCTGGTAAATAGGGCACCTGCAACTTTTTAAGTTCCATCCAAGCTTTGCATTTCATTCATTTGTAAACGATGTCTCTGAGAAATAAAATGCTTCTTGATAAAAATCCAATGAACTTCCATCACGTCCATGTATGTCTGTCCTTGCTGGTGGGAATGTTGTACAACGATTTGCATGCATTGTGTCCACTGTTTGACTTATGTTAATGTCAGTGACCTCATTTTATCTATTGTTTTATAAACTATTTTTGCTGAGGGTGGAAAAATGTCTTACATCTGTGTTTTCTTGTCCAGATTCTTTTTCATTGCTAAAATTTTGTAATATAACATTTTTTACATTGCACCATTACACACCAAACCTGTTTAATGATATCATTAAATTATCTCTGGTTGCTTTTTCTACTGCATGTAAAGCAAAGAAAACCCCTCCCTGGCTAACTATTTGGACTCGTCCGATTAGACGTTGTGAGCGCGTGTCAGAAGACTGATAGGACTGTGCCAAGATTTTCCGCCACAGGGACCATACGCTATGTTTGTTTGTTTGTTTGATTGGAGTTTAACGTCGTACTCGAGGGTATTTCCCTTATATGACGACGGATTGTCCACTTTACACTGTTCCTTGCCTCTTTACGGAGGAAAACCGGGAGGTAACCTTAAAAAAAAAAACCCGCGATTGCCGGAGCCACATCGTGTGACTCACTCATATACCTGATAGTTGACTCGATCTTGTGAACGGTAAATTGGAGTAGGATTAGTAAGCGCACACGTTACCAATAAGCCACGGCCGCGGGCCCCCATACGCTATGAGTTTAAGTTTTTAAACACAAATTGATCGATGGCAATTCGTACTTAGTACATAATTGTGTGGATAATAGAATAGATATAATCTTCAAGCAACTGTCGTCTATTGCGAATTTTACAATAGTTGAGGAGGTCAAATTAGACGGCAGTCGCTTGAACATGATTTCTTGAATAGTCAGACAGGGAAGGTCGGGATACAGATGAAAATCATTTTTATAGACCTATACCCTGTCTCAGTTTCTATTTTGGTGTACAGACATTCTCCGTTAATCGTTACTAATATGACCTCTTTATAAACCTGAATTCCAGGTAACTTTAAATTCTGCGGCGTTCTTATTAAAACTAATATGCCTGTTGGTATTTGGCTTGAGGTTGTTTACAATAAATTATGAAATGTGTCAAGATTTATAACACACTCTGTCATATTGTATGTTTACCCGGGTCATTCCCGGAGAACATTTCTCCTGTCGTTTGTACATTTGATGCAGAATCAGGGAAGCCTAATTTTGGAGTCTGGTCGGACAAGTGGATAAATCCCTATGCTCACTTTGTTAAGCATTAAGGATCTTTTTAATCCTTTAAAACAAAGGATTTCTCCAAATATCTGCACAAATCAGTTGATCTAAGATTATCTGTAAAGGTATATTGTGTTTGTACGTATTAGAGGCGACTCGAATGGACGCAATCAGGAGGACAATAATTTTATCCTGAAATTGTCTTGCGAAACCTTATCCTTCTACACAGGTCGTCTTGTGAGCAATGATTCGTCTCTGTCCTACAAACAATGATATATCGCGACCATGGCATTCGAAACTCAGCAGCCAACGATGTGAACCAACACTACAATAACATTGATTTGTTTCGAATAGTTTTTTATTGCATACATCCCAAAACTATTAAATATTGTTTAATTTTTTTTATAAATGTATGGAAATGTTTTTTCTTTCAATTATACATACATGTACAATACACATTGACTTAGCAGGGTGTGGCATTGGGAGTTTCAATATCAGCTGCCATAAGAGTGAACAATCATAAGAGTGAACAATTCTTAAGCACTCCGTTATAGGCAAAGCACTGTTGCTTCTGTGGTTTAGAACCGTATTGACCATAGTCAGTGATTCATGCTGGGAACCAATAAGTTAAGACCTTTGCTAATGGTTCTATTTAACGATTTAACACCCGCCAGTTTTGTTACAGAATTGTGATATAATTTGCTATTAGGTAAAGGTGGGATCTCACAAATAAACGATGTTAGACAACGAACACACATGGTCACTTCATGTGGACTCCCCTTTCTATGCCTTGATTATTTAAGTCTTTGGCAAGTGGAGTCTAAGGATTCTTAACATGATCGGCTGCCGGGCTTAAATCGATCCGAATTCCACTCCTGCTGACCCAACCACACCACACTGCTATATATACAACCGTCTACACTTTGATCTTCCTAGTTAAAAGACTTACTGTATTGAACGTGATACTTTGGACAATGGCTGTATTAATGTGAATGGTAAACATCATAAGAATAATATCTTCTGGAAGCGGAACAAAACTACTGAAGTTTTATAAGCTGATCATTTCAGATACACTGTAATTTCACAACATGAACAACACCACCTTTTTTACTTCAGTTTTACGCCGTAAATAAAGATATGTAACTCACAGAACGACGTGCCTCCAGCCCAATAGGTGAAGGAACCCAACCAGCATCACGGACAATAAACGACAAGAACACTCATACAATGCAAGATGAAGACATCTTGAATATATCGACTTGCGCGTTTGTTCTGAGGGCCAGGGCAACAAGAAGCTCCTGTCGATTAGCTGCATTCCTCGATAAATAAGATTTGTCATGACAAACATTAATAGAGGTCTTTATTAAATGATATGCAAAGTCCTATATTATTTTGAAGCTTCTGCTTTAAGTATAAGCGACTTTGCTATGTTTTGCTTGCAAGAACATTTCAATTATGTTCGTCGTATGCAAATCGCGTAAATTTGGTGTGGCTGATGGAAATATACCAAATACACTTGTAAACATTATAAAACGGAGTTGTATGGATTTCAGAGGAGGTAACAACAACATGTATTCATCGAGGTGTGTTACAAGAGTAAGATTGTTCCAGCAATTGCAAAATGTCTTTCTCGACGATTATCCGTCTTCTTAAATATAATCATCTTCAATAAGCATTTGAAACTATGACACACTTTTTTATATTTCAGTAAACGTCTACATTGCAATGTATTTAACATATGTTCTCATTATTTTGACATATATCATACATAAAATGAACCTGTCAGATTAATTCAACAAGGTCTACGGATCAAGTTCTTTGACTGGGGTTATTTACAATATGGAACCAATCACAGGTTGTACAAGAGCCTGTGACTAAACTATTACAAAACAAAATAAATTCTGCTTAGGTTGTTGATGCTGTTGTTCTCAATGACTGGAGTTGTTCAATATAAAACTGTATTAAAACTTACTTAATGGTGCTGGGTAGATCGATGTTCATGTTATAGATGTTGTATATGTTGGTCCTAAAACGACATAAATCTAATGAACAGGTGTTTAGAGTGATGGTGTCCGTTCTTCAGGACGTTTAACTATGTGTAATAATGATGTGTTACAACTTGGCTCGGTCTATTACAATCCTTAATAAAAAAGTAACTGTTTGTATAGAAAGACTTATCTAAAACTATTCGTATCAAGCAGCCTTTCCTTCCTGATGTTAAATTAGGCAAGACTCTGATTTGACTACCTTAATTGAAAACTTTCGCGCCTAGTGAAATTTTAACTATTAATACAAAAGGAACACATTGCCCACCAATGACACTGTTTGATTGGGTTGTTACGAATGTAATCCTATATCTAGCATATAGAAACCCGTACGAATCCCAAGAATCGAACAAAATTCACTATTAATCACTAATAGATGGCTTCGTCAGCTAGAGATATCCCAATAATGTATCAAGTGTGTTTAAATTATTTAGTATCCATTCAGAGAGAATTCCAATATTGGTTAGATACAAACGGCAATACCTAACTTGCCAGTTGCTTAAATTGTGTATTAATTTTTTTACAATCATAGTGAAGAGATTATTCATTAGTAGGCAGAATTATATGTACAGACGTTTTAATACCATCATACAGAAAATCTTTATAATTTATAGATGTCGTCAATAACAGTGAATTAAGAAAGCCAAGCTCTATCCAGTGATCTCGATAAGGTCTATGAAGGTATGAACACACCCAATATATGCTGTACAGCCGTGTTTTCAAGACTGTTTGATACTTGTATAGGTATTAACAATAACATTTACATCTTTCACATTTCACCAGAGGGACTAATTATATCAGACCAACATTGCTTTCAACGTAATGTGATGACTGTAAATATTGTCTCCATCAGAATTCTCAAACATATCACTACAATTAATTCCATCGTTTTAGAATAGTCTGGATTCTTAAAAGCTGGTAATAATTACTTCTCTTGCTTTTCATATCTTTGCTGTGCCTGATTCTGAATGGAACTCAAAGGGTGTTATTTCTTAATGACCGTTCTTTACACGGGGGTAAACATCTTTAGTTCATTGTAAAGATATATTGTATTTGTACTGGGAATAAAGATTGGGGATGTGAAGTCTGGAATGGACGTAACCAGGAGGAAAGTGTGTCTTCAGTGCGAGAAGACGAGACGGATGTCGTAAAAATATAGGGGCTTGGGTAATAAGCAAATCTGTGCTGTCGAGAAAAATGAAATGAAAATCTTTGATTTATACTAAAATTATTTTTGTTTTCTCAGAATGAGATGAAGAACCCTGAAACTTTAATGATTCGATAAAATGAAACATAACTAGCTATCAAATAATCCCAACGCAACATCAAATACAAGTATAAACGCCTGGTATGGTTATACGACAGGGCAGACTGGCACGCTTACAATGTCTTATTGTACACAACTGACTGGTCGGCACTAAACTAAGACAACGACATCGATAACTGGTGCTCCGTTATAAAAGATAACATAATATCATGTGCAGAACAGACCATTCCTTACAAAATAATCACAATATATAGCAAAGATAAACCATGTATTACTAATATTATTAAATCCCAAATTAAACTAAGAGAATAAATGTTTAAGCGTTATCAAAAAAATAAAATGTCTCTTCGATTTTGTACAGTATAAAAAGCAAAGGAATTTTGTGACGTCTTTGATTTGTTAAGCAAAATTAGATGAAAACAATGGAATATATCAAAGTAAACACAGTGAACACTAAATAATGGTCGAAAGTCGCCAAAAAATTCCTCAAAGGTTCAAATTGTAATATATCGGAAGTTCCACCTCTACATACCAACGACCAATTCCTATACTCACCTGTAGATAAATCACATCTACTAAATACTTACTTCACCAGTATCAGTACACTAAATGATCTAAATAAATTGCCATCAACAGTTCCTCCAGTTAATTTTAATATACACTTTCGGATATTTCCATCACAGAATCAGACGTTGAAGGCGAGATAAAAAAATCCACTGGGCCAGACGGTATAAGTCCTAAAATCTTGAAACATAGCGTACACTTTCTTATTAATATATTTGCGAAAGCTTTTAATCATTCTTTAAAAAGTAACCGATTTCCGTCACCTTGGAAATCGCAAATATATAACTACAACATAATGAATTATAGACCCATATCACTTCTCTCTTGCCTTAGCAAGGTTTTTTAAAAAACGGTGTTTAAAACAGTTTTTAACTTTCTCAAAAATAGTATTTCTCCTGATCAATACGGCTTTTTATCAGGAAAATCGACAGTTACTCAACTTCTCGGACTTTATATTGACATAACATACGTTCTCGATAACGGTTAAGAAATTTTCTTTATCTTTATATTTCAAAAGCGTTCCATCGTGTATGGCACAAAGGTCTACTTACACAACTAAACAGCTTTGGTATAAACGGAACACTTTTGAAATGGTTCGAGAGCTATTTACACGGGCGTACACAGCAAATTGTTATCCATGACTTTGAGTCGGACCTGCTTCATACAAACGCAGGAGTACCTCAAGGGTCTGTCTTGGGTCCTTTACTCTTTTTAGTCTTTATAAACGACTTACTGTCACAGCTTATGTGTAATATAAAATTATTCGCGGATGACACATCTTTATATGTTACGTCCGAAAACTTTGAGAATTTAGAGAAATGTAAACTAATAGACGACCTTAAAATAGATCAACGGGCAAACAGATGGTTAATAAACTTTTTACCCACAAAAAAGCAATTGACTTCTGATAACTAAACGAAACAACTCATCCAGTCTTAATTTTTCATTTCAAAATTCCCTAATTCAAATATGCGAATCTTATAAACATCTCGGGATAACTCGGGACTCAAAACGTTCCTGGAAAAATTAATCGGAGTGGGCACTTAAACATTTTTCAATCCTAAATATATATTAGATAGAAACATTTTAGAAATAATGTTCAAAAGTTTTATCCGCTCATCCCTTGAATATGCTGACAGATTATGGGACAACCATTTTTTAAACTAATCGACTAGAATTTATGAAAAAAACAAACGATTCGTATAAAAACTGGACTGACAATTAATATACCGACGGTCCAACTATATGAGGAGTCTGAATTACTCCCTTTTACTACTCGTCGCCAAATACACGGACATCTATTTTCACAAAATTTTGAGTAATCCAGGCCAACACACGATTTCTGAAGATATTCCACCCCTGGTGTCAGAACGCAATCCTTACGAAATCTGAAACCAACAACAGTTAATAACTGCACTTTGCAGAACGGAACTATTTAAAACATCCTTTATACCCCGTGCTACAAGTGACTGGAACACGCTTCCTACCGATATTCGAACAAGTTCGCCCCCCTCCCCCCCTACACACACACACCATACAATTTAAAAGTAAAATATATACTCTATTCTACACTTCCAAAGTACCAACGTAGTTGACCGACTAGCTAATGTCCTGCATTGCAGACTTTGGAATGATTGAAGCCGTTTAAATGTTGACCTATTCCACAACCACATATCTACAAACCTAAATGTATCTGTGGTCACAATTTAGAATCTGCAGAACTACCTATTAAAATCTCCATTGTTAAATAACCAACGAACTTTTCTAATAGAACAGATAAGTGCCCGCCATTACTACTCTTTGGCGATAGCACAATTAATACAAGAACTAACAAAATAATCTTTGAAGCGGTGTGCTGTTATATCAATTCTTCAAAAAGGTTCATAAACCAATGAAATTTCCAACAATATCTTACAGGCACTTACGCCGATACACCATAACCCGTTAATTGAAATCACACCCATTACCTACCTACATACCAGCCTACCCAGCAAACATCGTTCGGTAATACCTACATTTAGAATAATTTATACTGTTTTTTGTTTTATCTGATTTATTATTACTATATCACTATTTATTTTTTCTCACTTCTATTGCGTAACTAGTAATAATGTACCGGTAAATCTTATCCTTCGGAATTATTTGCTCTTACCTAAAAACTGTATCCAATATTTGTACTTGCCCAACATGCCATATCTAATGTATTGATTGCAAACGGAGCAATGCTTTAAGCACTCATAAAGATATGTTTAAACCAATCCTAACGCAATGCAAAGAATGACTTCTGCTGCCTGGTTTGTCAATACTTTGGTCTGATCTTTACAGAAAGATCTTTATCATGTACTTATGAATCAGGCTACATATCAAGCAATTCAAGCAGCGTTATCTTGCAATCAAACTTGGTAGTCTCCCCAGTGTCTGTACATCGCACTCTAATAGAATATTTTGGTCTGGGATTGATGTAGAGACCAGATATGTCAAGACCTCTGGGTTTAATACCATCGATTCTACTAAACAGTCAAACAACGCCATTTTAGCTTAAGAGATAATTTAAACTTACTGCTCAAAATATACATTGGATCCCACAAATTAAATGTGTTTGTCAACAAAGGATGTCACCAGTTTAAATGAACCCCACAATGTTTTTATTTTATTTTATATCTTGGTTACTCAAGTGTTTGGCAAGTGGGGAATAATATTAGTTAGTGGCGTTTGTTGAAGGATGCATGGAATGTTATGACCGTATTGCAAGCTCGAATGCTCTGATCCGCAGGAGAAAAAACGTATATACGACTTTATTATCAGCCAAGCCTCTGTGTATGTGATTTTATTCACTTTAAACAATTAGAAAATAAGCTTTGTCTCGAGACTATCTTTGTTAGCGTTCGGAGTTACCTCCCCTGATAGCAAACGCTGTCTTCATGACGTGGATTAGTCATCATCAAGAGTCCAAATAAAAACGACGCTATCTCATTCAATAAATATATTAACTCTAATCACATTTCAATAACTTGTCCTGTCCTTCTTTAATACTGTGGAAAGCTATGGCTTGATTTACTTCCTTTGTGATGAAAAATGTTGTATTTGCTAGGGGACTTAGTATATTGTGCATTGTCATGATGAAACGTCTGTAATTCAAACTATACAGTTTCGATCGGAATCTTATGTAAGGCTTATTCGGATTTATTAGTATCACAACTGGTTTATCGATAACTAATCGTTTTCGATAATTCCGCACATTATGGGGATAAACGAATTATTGATATCAATAAATCGCCTGGAAAAAATAAATGCTATACGCTTTTTTATTTTATTTTGGGTATTGTTGTTGTGTTCAAAATGTCCGATTGTAGACAGGCCATCGTACAATGTTGACGACTGTGTATAATGTTGACAGACTGTCGTGCAATGCTGGCGATGGTGTAGAATGTTGACGATATGGTATGTTTACCTCTGATATAAACAAAGTAAAAACTTGCACAAACTCAGAATCAAGTATACATTCAATATAACAAAGCAAGTACTGCATGTGGGTTTTACGAGATTTTTATCCCGGTTTTCCACCGTAATTAGGCAAGGAGCTATGTGAAGTGGACAATCGGTCGTCACATAAGTGCAATACGCTTGAGTTCGACGTTAAACCCCAATCAAACAAACAAGCGAAGTAAAGCCCTCAAGGAACTCGTATTTTTTATCTGATTTTGACACACAAGTTTATGCAGGGACATCAGCAAGTAACGGATTCCCAAAATGATCTCCTGAGACGTTCATATTAAAACAATACAGGTTGTCATACTGGGACTTCTAACATCTAGATACAAACAGGAATACACACGAAGTTGTTATTGGCCTAAAATGAAACAAAATACACATTTTCAACTTAATTAAAAGTAAGGTACAGACGACACTGCAACACAGTTCTAAACCGAATGTCCACATCCAAACTGGCCCGCTCATATCTATTTCAGCTGAACCTGATTAAGAAAGTTATTTTGAGAATGCATTCTTCGTCTCAGATACACTAATCGTGGGAATAATTATTTATCCATACAAATTACCACTTTCTATCATACAAATCAGCTGGTAAAAAATAAATCTTATGAAATAGCAGTTATACCGTTACGCACAATGCGAAGCAGAGTGAAGAAAGAATAAACAACATGGCAACAAATATTTCAACGTCCTAAATCATTTGAAATTAAGTTAAATATCTGATATCGAGTGTGACAATTTCTTTCCGGAACTAAGTCAATAAAACAAGATGTATTGTTTCATCACAACATGTCCTGTTACATTTTAAGACGGACAACACATTTTAAATGTTTCAATAACTTCTATCATCCGATCAGGATGCGCATCGAGTAATTCCAGCCATGTTATCTGTGATGAAACTGGTCGTAGTTTGTCAGGGCTTTGACGGCTCGAGGAAGCCCGAGTGAGGATGCCCGTCTGTGATTGATGCGGGAAACCGAGATGCCAAGAACTCTGATTTGAATACCATCGATATGATGTAGATTGATGTAGTTCTGTATTGATTCTACGTGACACAGGCGAACAAACTCATTCTTTAACGAAGGATATAATATTAAACGGGATATTACAATAGTATATTATTATTGTAAATAAAGACGATTTTGCTTGCCTCCGCCAGGATTCGAACTCTGGTCTATGGCTTATATCTTCATAATATTTATATATTGATCTATATTTGGAAAAGTCAAGTAAAAGAGGATGTAGTATATACATAAATAAGTATAACTTAAAACAAACTAAAATGGTTTGCTTTGTTTGATTGGGGTTTAACGTCGTACTCAAGGGTATTTCACTTATATGACGACGTGCCAGCCCAATGGATGAAGG
>JAQQZZ010155670.1:0-12329 GCA_030265115.1 Mopalia vespertina | reverse complement strand
TGTATTTTTGTCCGTCGTCATATAAGTGAAATACCCTTGAGTACGACGTTAAACACCAATCAAACAAACAAACATCTAATGTATATAGAAAATCAACACACACAAGAAATTAGGTGACTCCGGCAATTGCAGGGATTGTTTTTACTAGGTTTCCTCTTGAGTTTTCCTCTGTGGATTAAGTTAAGTGTGCAATGGACAATCCGTCATTATATAAGTGAAATACCCTTGAGTATGACATTAAACCCCAATCTAACAAACAAGTACAGCTGTACGCACACTTTAGAGTTTTGATGTATTTTATGTTACCTGATTGCACTGTTAAATAACTGTTGATTGTGTATGTTTATGACAGGTGCTCCGTCCAAGGTGCAGGAGGAGGATGAGATGGCTCAGTTAGCTGCCTGGGCAAATTAACTTAACTGTCAATACCAAACAACTGGGTGGGAAAAACATTATCAACTCTGATCATAAGTACAACAACAGCAAAGTTCAGCCAAGAATAAAGGTGCCTGCATTTGTCCCGATTCCCCCATAATCTGGAAAATGGATTTATCTTGAATTCTAAAACGACCTACAACAACTAACATTGACAGGTGTTTCATATATGTCAAATTTTGGTCACATGTACTACTGGGATGCTGGTCTGGTGAATTTAAAGAAAACAGCAATTTCTTTTGCCTTTCAATTTAATATTCTTTGCTCAGTATTGGTGATTATGTTGACTAATTCATGCTCGACATTGTGTCATTGACATGATTTGATCTTCAGTTTGGATGCATATCTTTCTTGTGGTTTTATACCTTTCAAATGAGGACTAATGTAATCTGCAGTAATTTATACATGGCTCGCCTTAATTTGATGTATTTAAATCAGGACCTATTTTTGCAGTACATATATGAATACTGCCTGTATCTCAATGTTACAAGAATTATTCTAATTTTACATGCATATATTATTGAAAAGTGAACATTTCTAATTGTTGATGAAATATTTGGGTCTCCTCTTTAAACAGAAGTATTGGGTGTGTTTGGGTTAACAAATACTATGTTAAACCTGTACATGGGACCTTTTCATGTATGTGTCTGCTTTCGCAGCTGACTTGTAAGACATATCTAATACTCTGTGGAAAAAACAAGCTTTTTCTCATATAACTTCTCATATGAGTGTAATAAATATATCTCTGAAAGATGGCTGCATTTTTAGCTTTAAACTTCTATACTACATAAGCCAGTGCAGTTGAATTGAAGCAGAACATTTGTGTTTTGGCAAGAATTTTTGTTAAAACAAAGGTCAGACTTCTGATGGCTTAATCTTGTAAGTGTGATATAAAAACGAAAAGCCAAATCAAACAGTTGACCCCCAGGCACTAAAAAAAAATCACCCACTTCGATGTCCTGGCAAAACGAAAAGAAAGTTAGTATAATACTTTCAGTACAATAAGCTTCGTTACTGCTGTGAAGTAACATGGGAATGTTGATTGGCCTAGAACATTTGACACATGTGTCTGCACCAAGATTTAGGAATATGTTCTCTCAATGTATTAATTACATCAGCAAACTTGTTACATCTAGGTTTGGCTTCACGCAGTTTTGACCCAAGGTTGAATGAAGTCTTTGATTGGGCATTAAATACTGTCTTCACTTAACACTGGAGAAATATCAATTTGCCAATACCGTTGTGTGTCTGTTAACAATTGAGTATATCTGCAGCGCTGTCATACATAAAGTTGAAATAAAATTGAGCACTGGTAATCACCAATCAGGGGCTTAGTCAGCAATCAAAATTATTGTGTCCAAAATGGTCATTTTGCTTGTCTTTTTAAGTAACTGGGTGTCCTATTTTCACAGTTTCCCTATCTCCTGCACATTAAAGTTTTTTAAAACAGGGTGTCCAAGTGAGGCAATTGTTCAATTCAGGGTGTCCAAAGGATGGGTGGACACCCCTCTGCCTGAGCCCTTGTCAACAATCCATCCATGGTACATGTGTGTAAAAACAAAGAAGTTAATGAAGACAAACCCCCATGTAAGATGGATAGCAAAATCCTGATTTATTTAATGAACACAATGCTTTTATCTCATTCCATAGATTGATTATAAGCTGTGTTTAATAAATAAATAAATACATTCTTAGTAACAATAAATTAACAAATTCTGGGCTATTATTATCTTTTCTAGTTATGATTGTTTTTTTTTTATCCACACAGATCAATATGAAATTGTATTGACAGACTGGCAACAAACAAATAAGGGTTGTACAGTTATCAACAAGCGTATGCCAGTTTTATAAACTTGATGTGGAAGTTACCACCAGGTCATAATGAAAGTCTGAAGTCTGTTCATGTGTATATAAAAACAAAAAAGTCAATCATGTTGTATATATATATAGTGTATCTAGTTGTTTTCATCAGACTTTATTTGCTACTAAATACTGTTTTGACCAGCTTTGAGTTCTAACAGATTTCACTTGACAAATTTCACTGTCTGTTATGTACATGTATATGTAGAGTGAAGTTCTAAGACATTAAATGAAAATTATATAAAATAAAATTTGCATTTTCAGTATTGTTTGATATTTTATACTATTGTTATCAACTCCTTTTATACATGTATAGGGATGTTTCAATGGATTGTTCAAGTTGCCTGCTAGTGGCCCACTGGCTAACGGTCATTTTGTTTCTTTTGCACTAGTCCAGAGAAACATTGCCAAGTAAAGACAACATCACAGACCTAGAAACCTGCTACCCTTAACCGGAGGGCTGACATTAAACACCAAGCAAATTAACCAATAAAAAGTTAAATAAGGGAAGCCCACAGTCGTGGATTAGTAGTAAGGGTGTCTTGCTAATCCTACTGGATCGAGTCCATCTGTCGACCATCAGGTATATAAGTGAGTCACACAATGTTGTGGGGATGATTTTTATGAGGTTTCCTCTCAGTTTCCTACCATAATTTGGCATGGAATAGTATGAAGTGGACAATCTGTCATGATATAAGTGAAATACCCTTGAGTACAACGTTAAGTACCATCCAAACAAACAAAATAAGGGAAACAGAATTTTTTTTACATAAAAGCAATATTTTCTCAAAAATCTTCAGTTTCCAGATAACTTAGAACTACGAGAAAAGGAACATTACGTTTGCTCATGAGCAGAATACTTTTCATTGTATGGTGGAGGTAATGGGGTTTTTACTATTAAAGTATACTGCTGTTATATAAGTGAAATACTTTTGTTAAACACCAAGCGTTTGGAAGTGAGAATAGGACACAGCAGCTTTTACAAATGTTACCAGTAACTTTAAAAATCAGCTTTTCTATCGACCCTAACAACCATATGTAAGTCCTTTAATCTTGAGTTGGGTGGGAGGTACCGGTTTCCCTGGTGATACCGTGCAAAGTGTCATGAAGCTGATTTGTTTTTGATGTCAAGGTATTTCATCTGGTGTCATTGATTATTGCCAGTGATTTCCATCACCGATTGGACTGGCATGAGTGTAGTATCACGGAATTCAACCCCAATCAAACAACCTCACTCATAAGTATGTTTTAAACAGACTCTGACTGATAAGTGAAATAACCTTTAGTACAACATCTAACCCCAATAAAACGAACATGTTAAGGTTATTTCACCAATCAGTCCGTTTAAAACCATTAGTACAACATCCAACCCCAATCAAACAAACGCTTTATGGTTTTAAACGGACTGATTGGTGAAATAACCTTTAGTGCGGTGTCCAACCCCAATGAAACAAACCCGTTATGGTTTCAAACGGACTGATTGGTGAAATAACCTTTAGTATGGTGTCCAACCCCAATCAAACAAACACGTTATGGTTTTAAACGGACTGATTGGTGAAATAACCTTTAGTATGGCGTCCAACCCCAATCAAACAAACACGTTATGGTTTTAAACTGACTGATTGGTGAAATAACCTTTAGTACGGTGTCCAACCCCAATCAAACAAACACGTTATGGTTTTAAACTGACTGATTGGTGAAATAACCTTTAGTATGGCGTCCAACCCCAATCAAACAAACACGTTATGGTTTTAAACTGACGGATTAATGAAACAAACTGAAGATGTTGAACTGTGCTTTAGGGTACTTCACTCTAGCAGTTATATCCTCACATATACTTAACCATGAAAGGTGAAGTGTTTTCTGAATTTAGTTGTTCCTTATGTGCTAAATGGACAGCATGATTCGTCCTTGAACAAACAAATGAAAACGTTTAATATATGAACAACGAAATCCAGTTACCAAAAACTTTTCCTCCCATCGTCAATCTGCATACTTAATATAACCAAGTATAGAGCAAATCATATTTTTGGTCAGACTTTAAAGTGTGCTTTATTATCCAAACTGAAAAGCATGAAAGTGGTGCATTTAGAGCCAAGATGCAACACAAGGCCTTTCTGTTTGTTCTATCTTTGTTTTGCATCTTGTGATCTTTTTCACCAATTGGGCTGGCAAGCTGTTTTATTAGTATTATAACCTTGGATACAATGCTAAACACCAATCAAGCAACCCATTCATCCAGAATTATGCCAAACCACAAAGTGGGCAAATTTGCATTGCTGAATGCCATATGATAGAAGCTGAATGTTGCCACTTAGCTCAAAGCTTAGCCCCCTCCAATCCTCCAATCAGTATAATTTGATCTTGTGTGACTAGGGTTTAACGCTGCACTTAAGGTTATGACAGGGTGTCAGCCCAATGGGTAGGACATCTTCCACAACACCATTGGCAACAAACAATGATGACTGGACAAGCACAGAACGTAATACCAAACAGATCAGCCTCCCACACTATTTGAAAATGTTAGACGGATAAGAAGGAATATTCTTATAGTTAGTAACAATGTTTAATACTTTGATCAGCATTACAAAAACAATAAGCGATAAATTAAATAGAACATCTTCGTCAAATAGCAGATTCCCTCATGAATGTCACAAATAATCTGTAAGCTAAATGAAATGCGACGACCAGTCAGGTCAGTGTCTTAACGTTTTATTGTTGACAATAACTAACAAATAACCATACATTCTTCAGTACATATTCCACACATATTTAAAAAAATAAAGTGTTTGTCCTGACCACAGATTCAACTTAACTTTCTGTTATTTGGACATTTATAAAACGAATTACTGTCACGCCTCACGTTACAATATAGGTAGGACTGTAGATTTTATTTAATAACTGGAACTTGTAACAGTCCATAACACTCACCAATAGTTTATATGGTTAAATATAGCATACAATGCATATAAATATAACAAGAATTTCCATCACAAGCGCAGCACTTACACCATGGAATGATAACTGAACCATAAACAGAATTCAAGGGAGATAACTCTAATTGAAGGGGGACAACTAAATTCATAAAATTTTTTCAACTTGGGTTTTGAAAAAAATATAAATATGTCCGATTATATCACTTAGTTTTATCAAGAGATTAAACTGAAAAAAAGATCAAGTTAAGCACTTGAGGAAAGCTTTGTGTGTACTTACTAAATGTTATAACAGATCAAAATCAACAAGCTTCATAAACACAGAAGGGCAGGTCAAAGTAATCCATCAATCTACATATCAAAAGACCCTCATTTTCAGTAAAATTGTTAAGTTCCGACCAATGTCATGCTACTCGAGGAGTCCACAAATTTTTACTGAATTCAACTTTCAACAAAAATGACATGCTTAAACAATAAAACAGTAGGCATGGTTTTCTTGAAAAGAAATTCTCTATCTTACTGAATTCAGTTATTTTATATCCATAATGCGGAGAACTTTCTAGCAAAGGTTCATTTCTGATTAAACACAGAACACTTGTCTTTGTCTACACCAATGTTAAAAAAATTGTTCAACTGACAGCACTTCTAATTAAGTAAGACCTGCTTGTGTTAAAACAATTCCTCCTCTTTTTAACTGATCCTAATTGAACTTGGTATATGTAAATAAATGATATTGAAATGTAAAATAACGAACAGTTTTATCAATAGACACCTAGTTATCAAATTTTTTAACTTTACAAAGACACAGGAGAGGATTTGTCTACACTGTGCTCATTGTCTTCAGAATGAGCATCTTCTCGTTCACATGCTTCATCATCAGCCAGCCGTGTCCATGTAGAGAATGAATGTTCACCCATCTCCTCATTGTTACTGGACTTCCAGGGTGCTCCGTCACTGGCTGGGCTCAGGGTGTCACTTGTGCTCCCCGTATCAACCTCTTGTAGTCTCTCCAACAAAGTCACATTGGTTGGGTCCTGAAATCAACAAATGTTTTAATTCCATATTTATTTATTTTCTTAGCCATTTATCGCCTATTGTATATATTTTAAAGGTGTTATATGGCATTGAACAAAGACATTGGTCTTATTTCACAAATTTGTATCAACAGTAGGCCCTATTGATGGAAATCATGACAGACCTTACTAAAGCCATTTCCCCAGGCTGCTTGCGAGTCATCAGGGAGTTTTCCTAAAATGTTTATACAGTAGACTTGGCTAGAACCCATTTGGCAGGCCAAACAATACTTGTAAATGGTCTGGAGAAGGGCCTTTTACTTTTATGATGGCGGCCAATGTACACTAGAGCAAAACAGTACACATTTTATGGCTGTGTACGGGAGTCACAAATGTTGAAAATATCAACTTCCTCTAGTGCCAAGTGAAACAGTTTGACTGCATCAAGATAGAACATACTCCCCTTGTAGTGAGAGAGCTATCTATTCTGGAAAGAACCAGACAGGAGTGTTTCCGACTTGTAAATATTGTCCTCTTAATGAGGATCTGGAACAGGATGGTCTGGTATACACCAGTTAGACTGCGTCTTAACATCGAAAGTACCTTAGCAAAGTGAACTCTCATGTGGTCTTTAACATGGGTCTTCCTGGAGAATCCTTTACCACAGATAGGGCATATAAATGGTTTGACATCGCAGTGGGACTTCATGTGCGCTTTGCGATTTTCCTTTCCTGTCAAGAAAATTAGAAACGTTCATTATTGTGTGGTATTTAAAATCATACATGTATCAGGACTTCCAGACAGTCAATCTAGTGGACACCTCATCCTCTCTAGGAATAGTAAATCTGACTCTTAGTTAACTGCTGCATGTTTATTAAGGTGTACGGTCCCACTTAACTTCACTCTTGGCGACATGGTGACCTGTAAAGCCACCAGTTATTGCACCCACATCAGCCACATTTAATAAGCAAAGAAGTCTTGTTTTAACTCATTCTAAAATATAATAGATTCTACTTGCTATGTCAAGACATTGACTCTAAGATTTCTGGGCCATCTTGTTTTGCACTTCTTTTACTTGCTGGTCTGTGGCATAAGTCGCCCCAAATATTGGTGGAAATTAATGAGTGATGGCCTGGAATAGCGTATGAGAGTTGTGTTAGTCTCGTCCACTATTGAAACTCTTGTGAGAATACGATTGGTTTGAACTGCCACACAATACGCATGGACTAAAGAACTACTAGTACATCCCTTATGCTTAACTTCAGTTGATTGCATGGATTTACATGCAGATAGATTGTTTGATTGGGGTTTAACGTCGTACTCAAGGGTATTTCACTTATATGAGGACGTGCCAGCCCAATGGGTGACGGAAACCACCCTCGACACACTGGCAACAAACAAAGACAAGATGGGACAAATACAGGACAGGACACCACAAACAGATCGGCTTCCTGTTGCCACATGCAGATAGAAGAAATGACAATTTCCCACAGAACATAGTTTACTGAAATACATGTGGTTGTATTTATGATATGGCGAATAGAAGTAAGAATATATAAAGTCATTGGACTTACTTGAAAAACGTTTTTTACAGATGGGACACTCATAAGGTTTTTCTGTACTATGTGATCTCAAGTGAATATGAAGATTTCTAGAGACCGCAAACACCTTCATACATACTGGACACGTGTGCTTTGCTCCTACAAAAAGCAAATGTATCAAAATAGTTGTATAATACTTTAATTTAAATGGAATACTTGTTGTGTTTACATTATAATTATATTTCTTTTTTTCAATTAACTTTTAAAAAATTGGTTAAAATTTGAATTAAGGTTCACTTATAAAATACGCTATACTAGCCAAAATGTTGAAATATAGGCGATTTTGTTTACAGGTTTCCTGAAGTATTTGCTCACCTGCTGACAATCTAGGCCCTATTATTGCCTTTAGAAATAAACTCACGAGTCTAAGAGTTTGTTTGATTGGGATTTTTTGTTAATTTAAAGTTATATTTTACTCATATACCACATGCCAGTCAAATACACATTATAGGGGACAAGGAAACCACCCTGGACATCACTGGTACCAATCAATGACAGGAAGCTAACACGATGCAGACCAGCTTTGTGTTGTCACTAAGCTCTAGGAATCCCAGGTAAATAAGAAGCTATTCTTGCTAGCTGATTCTAAAGGTATTTGTTTGCATATTGTTTGATTGTTTGTTTGTTTGTTTGATTGGGGTTTAACATCGTACTCAAGGGTATTTCACTTATATGAAAACGGATTGTCCACTTCACACTGTTCCTTGCCTCATTATGGTGGAAAACCTCGTAAAAATCACCCCGGCAATTGCCAGAGCCACATCGTGTGACTCACTCATATACCTGATGGTCGACAGACAGACTCGATCCCACGAACAGTAAATTGGAGTAGGATTAGGAAGCGCACACGCTCCAACTAAGCCACGGCCACGGGTCGCGTATTGTAAAATAATACTTTAAAATATTTAAACTAGAGGACAACTTAGCAGACAAAACTGAAAAGAAATCATGTATTGATCTGGTTGTACTTATCATTAACTGACCTGTAGTGTGTAGTTTCTTATGAGCTTGTAGCAGAGTGACATTAGGGAATCCTTGAAGACATTCTGAACAGCTGAGACCAGAGTCTTTTGGAATGGATGAGGAATCGGTGTGGTTGGAGAAAAAATGAGTTTGTAATTCAGACATCTCAGCAAACACTTCAGGACAGAGTGAACACTGGAAACCAGAGGCCATCTCAGAATTATCATGAGTCTTCCTGTGACTTGTGAGGTGAGCTAAATCAGGAAAAGTCAAATTACAATCTGGGCATTCAAGGTCAGATGGGGATGTTTCTGAAGAAGAGGAGCTGCTTCCGTCACCAGCATGTCCCAGTAAATGGTTTTCCAACTCTGCACTGAAGAAAAACTTCTGGCTACACTGACTGCAGCCATAAGAACGAGCAGATATCCCATGTTCAACAGCATGTGCTTGTATATCTACAGCCCGGACGAAGGTGACCCCACACACATGACAGCGCATCTCCCTTGAAATATAAGTATGCTCAATCAAATGACTTTGCAGTTTCGCTGGGGATTCAAAAGTTTTCAGACAGAGTTTACACTCATGGACATTTCCCTCCTGAATCATGTGTGTGGCAACGTGAATCTGGATCTCATACTCAGAGCTAAAGGATTCTTGACATTTTATACACTGGTAACTTTTACGATGTGTTAGTGAATGAGCAGCCAATAAATCTTGTGATGAGAAAGTCGCCTGACACTGCTGACAAACATGTTCAGTAGTTTCACCATGGTAGCATGGCTTACAGACATAGTATGTTCTACCACTGGCATTTAACTTTGATATCAGATTCTCCCTGGTGTCATAGGTCTTCACACAAACACAGCATGTGTAAAAACTTGGTTTAATTTGAAAGTGGTGCTTTCCATGCATCTGGAGCTCTATCATAGAGGCTAGAGACTGTCGACAGATGATACACTGCATCATCGCCCCTTGGACGCCATGCTCCTGAGAATGAACATAGAACTGTTCCTCAGTTTTAAGAATCTTCTTACAGCCCACACAAACATTTCCTTGGGGAACTTTACAATGCTGAAGTTTATGTTCTGCCAGCACGTTTGTGCTTGTGAAGACTTCGTCACAAATGTTACATTTCTGACCCCCAGAGTTCACATGTATCTTCATATGTTTGTCCATCTCATTCTTACTGCGGAATGTTTGACTACAGAAACAGCAGCCATGGGTCAGCTTGTCAGAGTCTGTCTGTTCTGAGGACATTGGCTGAGGAGATTTTAATGTATCACTGCCACCAATCTTCTTATTGGGTGACACAGATACTGGGGATGGGGTTGAGATACTAGGAAAAGACCTTGGCGAGGTCTGTTTTGAACCTGGACTGCAGATTCTCTGCTGATGTTCTTGAAGTTTGTGCAGCTGAAGAGCAGCAGGCTGGTTAAATTTGGCATCACATATGTTACAGGTGTACCAAATACAAGTCTCCATTGATTTCCAGAGGCTGTTACTAGTTGATGGCTCTGGAGACTTACTCGAGTGAAGAGAACCTGGAGTGGTTGAAGTGACATTCACCTGGACACTTTCCTTCTCTATTTTGATCTGGACCGATTCAGTAAGTATGTGTTTTTCGGGGTTGTGGACCTCCTGTAGATGACGGTCTAACAAATACTCCACGTGAAAGGACTCAGAACACATTGTACAGTGGAATGATTTCTTGTGAGTTGTTAGGTGACATTGTAATTCCATCTCAGTAGCAAAACTATCACGACAAAAAAGACAACGATACGGTTTTGCAATTTGAAGGTGGGACACCTTTACATGTAACTGCCATTCCATTTCTGAGCGGAAAACTGTGCTGCATTCAGTACACTTGAACAGTTTGCACTCATTACTATGTTTGATGGCAAAATGGACTTGAATATTGACCTTGGAGTCGAATATTTCCTTACACAGAGAACATCTATACAGGTGGTGGGCATGAATATCCATCAGGTGTTTCTGAAGCTCATCTGGTTTATTGAAGATCTTAGCACAGGGTGTACAGCCATACTCTGTTGTCTGGTGGAGGAAATGTACAAACGCATGTGCAGCCAGTAAATCACTGGTGGGAAAGTCCTCGTTACAGATTCCACACCGATGTCCACCGGTGCCACCTCTTGCACCAACTGGGTTATGATGGAGCTTCATATGACACTGGAAATCCTCCACATTACTGAATGTCGCATTACACTGATCACAAGTTACTCCTGAGCCAACACTCATATCAGTTAAATTTTGCGATGGTGGTATACTGGAGAAGAGAGCAGTTCTCAAATGCTTTGTCCCGGAATTGGTTGAGCTTCCAGAGTGAGTCGAGATCTTAGGACGCTTGCCTGGTGTTTTTACTTCCTGTTTCTTGCTGTGAACTAGTATTAGGTGATTCTGAAGCATTGTGGGATTCTCAAACACCATAGAACACTGCATGCAAGTTATAGCCTCCAGTATCTGTTTGTGCTGTTGTGGACTCGCCACCAATCTGCTGTGTTTTTGATGGCGATGCTCGGCTAACAACTCAATACTGCTGAACTCCTGACTACAGAAATTACATGGGTATTTTATATCTAAGCATGGTTGATTCTTGTGAATAACTCTCATATGTTCGTGAAGGCTGTACAGGTTGGGGTAGGGAGCATTACAGTAGTTACACGTGTAGACATCAGTGGGTTTAACAGAGTGTACACTCTGCATGTGTATCTCTAGCATCTCAAGGGTGGGAAAGTCCTCTCTGTAGCAATAAGGACACACATTCTTATCATCAAGTGGTCCAGTAGCATGAGACGGTGAGACAAGTTGGTCGGGACCATTCAGACTCATCACACTTGATGTGCTCAGAGGTCGACTAGGAGATACCAGAGAAAATGACCCAGCATTATGTAGGGTCATGTGATCCATTAATTCTTCCATGTTACAAAATGTTTCAGCACAAAGTGGACAAGTATTTCTGAGTGGAGACTCCTCATAAAAACCTTTACCAGACGGCTCCACCAATGATTCAGTATGTTGAACAATGTGAAGCTGGAGACCTTCCACTGTGACAAAATCCTCTCCACAAACCGGACAGGAGAAAGTTTTTGAAGCATCCATGATGGAAGACCCTTCTGTTTTATGTGTGGCTAAGTGAGTGGCCAGTCCACCAACACTGGCAAAGCCCCAGTTACATACAACACAGGAGAACGGTCTTCCTAGTTCATGATGCTTCTGGTGTAACTTCAAATACTCATGTCTGGAAAGGAAAAGAAGAATTTCCAATGAAAAATTAATTTACCCTTTCTGCCAAAACAAAGATTTACAAAGTTTCCTCCAAACTCTCTGCTCAAAACAAAAATTTGATTGGGGTTTTACATCGCACTCAATGGTATTTCACTTATATGACGACGTGCCAGCCCAATGGATGAAGGAAACCACCCTCGCCATCACTGGCAACAAACAAAGACAAGATGGGACAAATACAGGACAACAACAGGACGCAATACAGACACCACAAACAGATC
>JAQQZZ010155659.1:0-12332 GCA_030265115.1 Mopalia vespertina | reverse complement strand
ACACAAAAGTTATTCTGTATAGCAATGGTAAAAAAAATTTTGCTACGCAAAAATTTAGCAACATTTCGGACCCTGATGGAATGAGCAAGATCAAGGGCGATAATTGTGTTAGGTTCTCGACACTCTGATCTAGCATACTGCTAACCAAACTTCCAAAGTTTACTTAAAGTAATTGGTCCCTTGACAGTGACTTTTGATGCCATGGTCGCCATTTACTACTACATGAGCTTCGAAGTACATGTAGGCCCGTGTGCCGCCGTGGCTTAGTGGTTAACGAGTGCACTTACTAATCCTACTTCAATGTACCATTCATGGGATTGAGTCTGTCTGTCGACCATCAGGTATATGAGTGAGTCACATGATGTCATTGATGTGGCTCCGGAAATCGTGGGGTCGTTTCTACCAGGTTTTTCACCGTAATTAGGACAAGAACAGTGTAAAGTGGACAATCTGAGGTCATATTGGTGAAATACCCTTGATTACAATGTTAAACCCCAATCACACAATCATGTTTGAATTAAAAATAATAAGTTAACAAACAACAATCATTGAGTTTGTATCTTGTATATGAGCCAAAAAACTGTAACTACACGTAAGGCATTAAACCCCAACAAACAAACAAACACTGTTCTCAGTATTCACAAGTGTTGGGTTTTTATTACCAATTTCAAGGTTTTCATAATCTATACATATTTATTTGAATTCATGTAGCATATAACAAGTAGACAACAGATGGGATTGCATTTCGCTCCAAATGTTTTGAACTTGATAACTTCATGGATTGTTAACGTCAAAACTTGATATATTACGACCCTGAATAGAATTGCCTTCGATCAAATTTGGCAAAAAATGACAAGGGCACCATTGCAGAATTGTACAATATTCACACTTACATGTATGTGTTGTGAAAATTATATGATAATTTGAGAACAGATTAGGTTATACTGTGGCTTCATACCCGAATAAAGATGGCAAATGGATTTGCAATTTACCAAATGTTCAGAACACAAAACCTCAAAACAAATTATATTTGTATTTGAGGTATACGGTAGATTCCTACTGTTGCAATAGTGGGTTTGGTTTGCATTCTGAAATTGAATTAGAAACATCAAAATGGCTGATATTGCACTTTTAACCAAGTTACGTTTGCAAATTGGAATGCCAGTGGCTTCTAGGGTGGTTTCCTTCACCCATTAAACTGGCACAGGATCATGTGAGTGAAATACAATTAAGTACAGTGTTAAATCAAACAAACAACCTATTGCAAGGATCGGTGGGACAGCAAAATTTTCACTCATTTATGTATAAACGTGAACACTTTAAAACAAATTCACAAATAAGTTTAATAATTAGACTATAGCTTTTTTCTGTTAGGACAACATGGTTGCCATTTAATGCCCTCCTAAATGTATTCATTTAGTCTAACTCTGTTTCGTCCATCATTCTGTAATAATTCTGGTCTCGAGATGTTTTTGAAGAACCATTAACATTTTGTTCTAATTTTTGGTGGGCAGTTGCATATGACCAGATTACAGATCAAGCTATGTTTCAGTGATATGGGCATATTTTAACTAGAGTTACTGCCCTTGGCAATCCTTGATTTCTGATGAAATTTACGCCTTGATCTGTATGTATTTCAAATATATATTCAATTATCAAGTTATCTCTGTTGCCATTATATAAGCTAATTGGATAGCTATAAAAAAAAGGCACCAATCAGATTCGTTTTTTTGATTTTGAATAGTCAATCAGTTATAGACTATCACAAAAATTGGGTCATATCCACAATTCACTGACACATTTTTTAGTTAAATTTTATGTTGATGTGAGTATTGCGAATGAATATCATAACTTGAAAGAATGTTTGCTGATTGTCTTCAAACTTAAAATGGTATATGAGTGAGTCACATGATGTGGCTCTGGCAATCACAGGGGTGGTTTTAAGGAGGTTTCCTCTCGGTTTTCCACTGTAATAAGGCAGGGAGCCGTGTGAAGTGCACAATCCGTCGTCATGAAAGTGAAATACCCTTGAGTACGATGTTAAACACCAATCAAACAAACAAATCAAACTTTAAATGTAGCTTCATAGAAGCCACATGTACCAGTCAGGATGCCAGGCTTTTCTCCAAATTTCGCTAACCAATATGATGATTATCAGCATTCGCCTTGTCGCTTTAATATTTAAAGGAAAAAAAGTATTTAGGTACATGTATCTAACTTGTCATATTGTTTGAAATTAGCTTTTGGGATTCTGAACTGCCACCTACTCAGCTTGCAATCTTCACAATTTACTAGGTTAAGATTTATTTTCAATATTCACAATTTGTGGGTATCGGCTAAGACAGTTACCGACCATAAATCAATATTTTTATTTCTTCCATCGTTAATGGCTTGAATGTGTTATCATGAAGACTCTGCTCTACATCAACAGGTTATTTCAATAAGATCTGATAAACTATTTGCTGATCAATACCTGTGTAGTAGAATACTGCTTTACTATTATACATCACGCAGTTGTATTTGTGGCATTCAACACACCTTTGCCTTGGCTCTTATTCGCCTAACTAACTAAATCAATCAATATCTTTGTATGGATGGGACGACGGTGTTTTCCATAGGCTCTTTTCAAATCATAATCGCAAGATTTAAATGTGAAAATACGGAAAGGTGGGTTATGTTTAACATGTCTTGTTCTATTATTACCTATCCTAAAATTTAAATTTTTATTGCAGAAAAAACAATTACATATAGTTTTATATATATCTAAAGTTGTAACTAGAACAGATTTATTTATCATTGGGGTTTTTTTGTTGTTTTTTTTTTTTAAATTTAATTTTTATGAATATATATGATTTAGGAATTAACAGGAATTTCCTCAACAACAGTTACAGGAAACTGAGCCTATTTAACTTTCTATTTTTGGAGAAAAAAAATCCCCTGTGTTACAAGTACATTGTACATGTAGCTTTGCCTAGATTAAATAAAATACTAAATTTAGCTGAAAAATGTAAATATTGATACAGCTGATACTGCCTGTGATAATAAACCACTGGCCTAAATAGCATAAAATCAGACGTAAGTACGCTGCTAACCAGTTAGCCATTTTAATTTCACTTAATTTTTAAATCTTCAGTTGTAAATATTTACTGATTGTAAATCAAAATTTCTTCAGAATACTGTTTATGAATGACTTAAATCAGAATATTGTCACAGCAATTAAAGGAGGGGGGAAACAAATCTCCCTTGTATTGCTTATGTTGAAGTTTTTTAGCCAAACATATGGAGGTCGGCTATTTATTCAACTAAAATGTAGACATATAGGAGTAAACACAGTTTGAATACTTGTTTCATCAGATTGATGACAGCTTCCAAGTTTAACCAAAACTATACACCTCGGCTAGGTCAGCTATATTCGTCATTATGTAACACACTAAACACAAATGTTAGAAATACCAGAAATCCGACAAGAAAAGACAATTCTTTTTCAAATATATTATTATTCTCTTTTCGTGAAGGACTATTTCATAAAAAATATAATTCACAGCTGATTAATTTAACAGAGAGTTTATGTGGAGAACATTACGGCATTGTCAAAAATGTGCAAGGGAGATAAAATTCATTTTTCATGTTTTTTTTGTTTGTTTGGGTGTTTTTTTAAATAATTTTTTTATTATTTATATAAGCTTATATATGATTTAGGGACCAAAGGAAATCACCTCAACAGCAATCAGAAGAAACTGAACATGTTTAATTATCTCATAAAAAAAAGTGTTGATTTAGGGATCAAAAGAAATCTCCTGTGTTATCAGTAGCTTTGCCTATATTGAAGAAAATACTCAATTTGGCTGAATATTGATGTAATTATTGATAGTAGAGTGCAGCAGCACTACAGCTGGGACATCTCTGCCATTCTAAAACACCACTGTGATAAATAACAAATAATCATATGTACGGAGCTAACCTGTCGACAAAAAACTAGTCAATTTAAATTTCAATTCATTTGAAAAAATATTTAATTATAAATATTAACTGATTGTTAATTGAAATTTTTTCTGAATACTGAAAATAAATTAAGTAAATCTTGATATTGTCACAGCAATACAGTTAATTCAAGGTGGGGAAAACTTATGTTGCTTATGCTGCCAGCTATTTATTCATCTAAATTAATATAGACGGAAAGGAGAAAACTTGGTCTAAATACTCGTTTCATCAGATTGATATGCGCGCCAAGTTTAACCAAAACTATACACCTCTGCCAGGGCGGATATATTCGTCATTATGTACTACATTAAACATAAAGCTAGAAATACCAGAAATCTGTCAAGAAAAGACAATTCTTTCTTTCAAATGTATTATTATTCTCTTTTCATGAATTACTATTTCGTAAAAAAAAAATTTCAAAGCTGATTAATATAACTGAGAGTTTCTATGGAGAACATTATGTCATTGTCAAAAATTAGCAAGGGAGATAATTAAGTCTTGTCAGTGTGATATTAAATACATTAGTATGTGTTCTTTCTATTTTTATCCCTCAGAGAGTTTTCTTTTACCCTCTTTTATTAAACTTCGGTTAATCTAACATAAAATATTTTATCTTGAGCCATAAATGTTAAATTGTTACTGTCACATAAACATGTTATGTTTTGCTATAAAAGCCTGAAGTCCTTATCTGACACAGTAGATTTTATGTTTGTCATGAAGACCTGAATAAGTCGTCTCTTGTAATATATTTAATGTTTCGCCATAAAATGAAGTCCTAAAGTCTATATAATTTTAGTTAATACCATGTCTTAGGGGCCAGCAGGAAACTAGTTCTCCTTCTCCCCCAGTTGACTTCAGGTACATCAGGGGAGTTTCCCATCCCAAAGTCATCAGACCTTAGGTAAGAGTTCTGTATCCCCTCTTGTCTTGATTTTAACACAGATTTGATGATAATAGGAACTTAGTAACAAATTAACTGTAGAAACTCCCCTGTATTTGAGGGTGTCTCAAGAGAGGGCTGGTAATCCTGTGGGTTTCCTCCACCGTAAGATATGGAAACTCCATTGCCAAATAAGTGAAATTTCCTTGAACATTTATGTTTAACCCTAATCAATAAAACCAACAGACCATGCCTAAGATGCTATGAGAGATGATCTTTGTAGACATGCCCTAAAACACTGATCAACCAATGTTTTTACATAGACACAGGCCTGTGCTGTTGGGGAGAACAGACCAAACAGGTTTCCCCATGGTTTATGCAAACTTAATTCAGGAAGACTGATTTATAGGTTTCCCAAACTGTTTCTAGTGTTCGTTTCAATTTGCATTTTGAAACTGATTTTGACAAATTTTGTCAATCCAATCATCAATGAAGTTTGTAATCGTATTATGTAGCAATTTGCTTTTTTTTCATAAATGCACATTTATGTTTTTAAAAATTCAGCAAAGCAGCAGCAAATGAAAATAATAGGTTATCTCACAAAAGGACCAATTTTTAAGGTTATGCAATAAAATATTAGAGCACAGGTGTGTAGACCCTCATAATCCTGTACCTCGATCACTATGATCCCTTTGATCTATTTGCCACAAACCTTTGTGTTTATAATTTCCTGTTCAATTTATCAGATTGAATAGCCTTGTCTGAATGTGTTAGATTGAAAACTCTCATACAGTCTGTATATTCTGTAAGAGTACTGTGTTGGACTGTTTGACAATTGGTCCTGATAAAAACAACCAATGGCTGAAAACAGCTGTTCCCTTCTCCTCTCTCCAGCTTACAGAATGATTGAATAGATATCGGCTTCTGGTTTAACACAGAGTTTTCCTACCTACATGTATACAGCTGTCACTAGCCCATACATTTTGTGCAAAGTAAAATCATAGTTTATAATATAAGTGTTTGGCGACTCTGCAACATGGACATGTGTTAGCTCCTCTGTTTATACTGTTTAGTTGGATTGATACATGGATACCTGATAATTTTTCAGAATTGGATAAAGCAATTCAAAACAGGTAATTTCTCTTACATATGGTCATTAAAATACTGAAGGTAGTTTTTATAAAGTGTACACGAGGAGTGATCTCAGTTAATCAATGGCATATGTCCTGATCGCCTCAGTTCAACCAGACACATGTCCATCTTAGTTTTGGACAACCAATGTCAAATTTAGACTAATTTAGAAGATAAACTTTTAACTGTTGGTGGAGGGTTGGAACTTGGCTAAGGAGCTACATAAAGCTGATCTCTTTGTGATGTCTTTGTATGTTGTCCTATATTGTCTTTATGTGTTGCCGTTGATGTGGAAGGTGACGTTTCCACCACCCATTGGGTTTGCTCGCCGTCATATGAGTGAAATAAACTTCAGTACGGCGTTGAACCCAAACAAACAAACTTACATTAACTGTTGAAGATAATCATAAGAATGAACTAGCTTCTGTTGTGACCATGTATTTCTGACTGGTAAGCTTATACTTACATGTACTTATATCATACCTAACCTGAGTGTTGGTGCAGTTTCTTAATACTGTTCCATTACCCAGTCTTAGTTTAATCTTAATTACCAGAACACAGCCTGATACAAACCAGGTCCGTCTGTGTATACATTGTGCCAAGAGGTTGATAGAAAATCAATTATTACAAACAAGTCAAAATTGAATATTATTTTACCTCCAATGTTGAATATTTATTCTATTGAAATGGAATCTTTTACTTTTGAAATTGAATATTTCTCCATGAAATTGGTTGAATATTTTTGGACCAAATTGAATGTACGTAGATTTGATATTTAACAACCCGTAATAATGAATGATAACTGTTGACCACGAGCCCAGTGTTAACACACTGGCGTCAAATAACTACTGTCAGTAAATGTATAGGGCAGATGTAAGTCTATTACAAATGACTTCTTCACTCTACAGGATCATTCTATCATTCTTCCAAATAATAACAATGGATGTGAACAGCAAATAATATACTCACACATTTTCTCATTTCATCAAATATACATGTATCTAGTTCATTCTCTCTTTTTTATTATAATGTTTTTATTCAAAGTGAACCCACTGGTAGGACAATTATTGTCCTTCACCTGTCTCTCTTGCAGTTGGTTGTTCGTCAAGCTGGCAGTCAGCCATTTTTGATGACATTCAGTATCTCTTAAACTACTAAAGTTAATTCATCCATCTTATAAGCTTACATTGTATGGATCAAGTTAAGTAAACCCAAATCAAACAAATATATAGGACTACTGACACTGTGTGACAGTATCAAATCAATTGCAACATAACTAGCGTTACTAGCACCTAAGATATACATGTATGTATTTTATGAATATAAAGCAAGCAAAAAGAACGAGAGGCTGTAGCTTAAAGGGATCGTTAATTTAAAAAACGAAGCTAAGCATTGAATAAAGCATTAAATTTGCAATCACAGGTCTGCGGTAAACTTTTTCGGCGTATTAAAATCGGTCCTCTAAATTTTTAATAGGTAACCTAGTATTTACATTTTGCTGCTGCTTTGCTGGTTTTTAAATACATAAATGAGCATTTTATGAAAAATAAAGCAAAATTGCTTATAATACAAACTTTAATGATGATCGGATTGAAAAAATTTGTCAAAATGAGTGGCAAAATGCTTATTGAGATGAACAATGCAAACAATTTGGGAAACCTATAAATTAGTCCTCCTACAATAAGCTTGCTTAACCCCGTTTGGTCCATTCTCCCCAACAGCACAGGCCTGTATCAAATAATGCTTATTTGGTATTTTTGCAATTTGTTTTACAATACTTAAGTTAGCTAGTCCATTACAACATAAAAATACTATGGGGGCAGACATTTTAACAATGGTGTCTGAAGGTTTGTGTCGCTTGACCAATCAGCTAACCACATTGCTGCGCATGTCTGGATGAGTTACCATAATAAAAGACAAATGTTTACTTAACACTGCTCAGTGCACAAAACCCATTGACACTGTCTACCACAACAAAATAGCCATGCATTTCGCAGCTTTTTTCTGAATAGCTCTTTGGTCACTCATAGCAGCGCGGACATACATGTTTGAAGCTAACAGCTTTTCAAATTTATTTTGCCATCATATTTTGTATGGCAGTGTGACAGTGTTGCACACAATAAAATGCTCACAAATAACAACTCATTCAAAAAGCCTATACTTGTTAATATGCTGGCTATCCCTCTAATGATTAGCTTTTGGGCTTACTAATCTTACATCAATGTACTCTTCACGGGATCAAGTCACACGATGTAGCTCTGACAATCGGGGGGGTATTTATTTCCTCCCAGTTTTCCACTGTAATTTGACAAGGAACTGTGTGATGTGGACAATCTGTTGTCATATCCTCCTAAGACCCAGGGTAATGTTCTTTGTTAGATCTTAAGGCCATTCAATATGGTAGCTTCTTTTGGGCTATCTTTTAAGTTCGGCTATTTGTCCACAGAGATGGACATTGGGTTCGAATTTCAATTTGCAACTCCATAATAAATAACTGGACAATTATACGAGGGGTCTTAAGAGGATATAAGTGAAATACTCTTCAGCACAACGTTAAACCCCAATCAAATAAACAAACAAACAAACCGTTCTCCCCAACAGCACAGGCCTGGATATCAGCAAAAAGCACATGCCTCTGCCGGACCATGGACTTGGGATTTGTGTATTTTATGAATATAGTTCATCTATGGGGGGTCATCGAAGCCATGTACTTGAGATTTACGTATCTATGTTGGAAAGTTTATCACATGTGTGACTTAGGATCTTCAGACTGCTATCATTCAGCAAGCAATTATTTGTGTTCGGATGTTGTTTGTTTTTGTTTTCTGTTCAGAACAATAAATTTATTATTGAATGCTATCCTGTGCAACAACGCTAAATTATTTAATTGTTAAAACCAAAATTAGTTTTTAACAAAAATTGTTTGTAAATAATTATTATGTATTTTTCAGCAGACTAACGATTAAAGATGGCCCTGTATGAGGAGCAATATGGGGATACAGAGCCGACTAACGAGGACATCCAGGACATGATGGTGCAGAAGGCTCATGAGTTATTTGGGGTGTGTGACACCGAGAAGAAAGGCTTCATCACAAAGCGGGACATGCAGCGTTTACAACAAGAGCTCCCGTTACACCCAGATCAACTTGAAGCCGTGTTTGATGCCCTCGATGATGATAAAAATGGATTCTTAACACTGGAAGAATTCACAGATGGATTTGGTAAGATTTTACTTTATTCTGAAGCATCCTTTTGGTTGATAGTTGTCCTCTGGCTGAGAGAAGTATGTTTCAAGTATACATATATTGCTTGACTTAGCACTGGAGCAATATTAATATTTCAATGGAGCAGAACACTTGACATTTCTTGGTTGTGTTTAGTGTGGCAATTACTGTTAAAAACACCGCCCTCATTTTAGTGAAATACCGTTGGGGCACCAATCGTTGAACACCAATCAATCAATCAATGGATTAATAGTTAATAGATTCTATTGATTATACAACTATTTCCACCTTTAATAACAGGCTGGGCTTTCAAGGACAATTTAACGCTGAATATCACTCACCTTGGTTAAGGCTTTTTAAGTGATTACTAGGGTGAATAATTGGAGCTGATATGATTGATGTAATTGTTAGAGGAAGCTTCCTGTTGCCCTGGTGCTCTTAAAGCTAATGGGTGACAAAAACGTGATCCGTTGCCTCTTGTAATGGTCATGTCTTTAGTGAATGGTAGACCGATTCCTCAAACATTTTTCAGATTTATGTCAAAATACTTACTTCAAGATCTTTCACACCGGACTTAATTGTGTTTTATAGTTGAACTTTTTTTCCTAAGTACTAGCCAAAGTGTTAGCCAGATGGGTGTCTCGGCGTCATTTGAGACACCGAGACAGTAAAATTTTCAGTAAAATTTAACATGGGAAAGATAGGGGAACAGTAAAATGAGACGCCCTGGTTCTGTAAAAATGGATCTCGTCTTGATTTCTGGCTAATACTATGCTTCTATTAACAATTTGGATAGTACTACCTTATAATTAAATGACTAGATAACAAACCAATTGTAGGACTATGTTATTTATTTGCATGTAGTTTATCAGTCGAATCTGCAATCATTCTAAAAGGGGGACTACTCTGCTTGCCTTCACTCATATTGATCTTCATGAGTTATTACTCAGGTATTAATTTTTAAAACAACGTGGCATGTGTGCAATGTATTGTAGTTCAGTATCAGAGGAAGTGTAGTTAACAATAGCCTGTGCTGGTCACATCACTGCTAAGGTCTAGGTTTCTGGCTAGTTTGGACAATGTTATTTATGTAACACCTGTATATTGGTAATAATAGGTAGAGAATGCAAATCTTGTTAAATCTCACACTTTTTAGTTGACGATAAACATTAAGGGAACGTTATGTTCATGCTATTGGGGGAGAAAAACAAGTCTATTAGTTTCAAGCATGAACACTATTAATTATACTTACATATACAAATATTAATGTGTTAACTACATGTACCTGATGTTGGACCTCACAGTGTTTTGGAAAATAACCCTGGACAAGTACAGTAGATGGTTCATGGAGTTCTAAACATGTGATACGACATAGCATAGAGTAAAACACTGCTGAAGTATGTATAGAAAGAGTTATTTGTTAATTACAGGTAGTTTTCTGGGCCTGTCCGTGTCAGAAATGACCCCTGGATCAGTTGACAGTTCTGAGAGTACTGAACAAGTCTATGAAGGAGATGATATTGTGGACTTTGAAGAAGAACTGCATTTTAAGGAAATGATGGCTAATACTGGAGCTAAAGATCTCTTTGATGAGTGAGTAATTTGTTATTAGCTCCTGGAAATCAAAGTTACACTATATTGAGACTTGCACATTCCGGTGGTATTATTACCATTCTCACTACAACACTTATATCTGCAGTCGAAAACTCCTTCATTATAGCGGAGGGCTAGGAGGGAGCATCATGTTGCCCTGGCATATGTACTTTCAGAGCTAAGGGGCAACATGAAACCAATCTGTTTGTGATGTCTTTGTATTACATCCTGTGATTGTCCGGCCTTTTTCTTTTGCCAGTTATATTGATGGTGGTTTTGGGTCCGCTGCCATGGCTTAGTGGTTAGCGAGTGCACTTATTAATCCTACTTTGATTTACCGTTCACAGGATCGACCCTCAGGTATATGAGTGAGTCACACGATGTGGCTCCAGCAATCACTGGGGTGGCTTTTACGAGGTTTCCTCTCGGTTTTCCACCGTAAATAGGCAAGGATTGGAGTGAAATGGACAATCTGTCGTCTTATAAGTGAAATACCCTTAAGTACAAAGTTAAACACCAATTAAACATTGAAACAAATCGAGCATTCCCCCCAGAAGCATAGCTATTGCATGAAGCAATGTCCTCTTCAACAGCATTGCTGGAGGAAAGAAAATGAATTCTAATCTGAATGATTACAATAGGTTTCCAGTTTTAAATATTGGAAACCTGAAAATATAAGTAGATAAGACTTAAAAGGTTATTTTTTCTATGAAACAGAATTGCACGGGGATATAACCAAAACAGCATGTTTAATCTAGAGAGAGTCAATATTTCATTATGTGATGTTTTTGTTTTTAGTGAAAACACAATCAAGGGTATGTGGGGCAGGTTGAGGAAGGATGAGCCCGAACTGATGGCAAACTTTGAGGTTTTTCTCAGTCGAGTGTCCCGTGAAATCAAACAGTCACAGTCAGATTTCAGCACTCTAGAGTCAGCTCTCAGAAGGTACGTTTATTAATACAAAATATATATATCCGAAAATGGTTGATGGCAACTTCATATGCTCGCCCGTGGCTCACTTAGTAGCATGTCTGCTGAGTAGTCCTACTTCGATGTTCCGTCCACGAGTTGGAGGCTGCCGGTTGACCATCAGGTATATAAGTGAGTCACACCATGTGGCTCCGGTGTTTCACCGTATTTTAAGCAAGCAACAGTGTGAAGTGGACAATCCAGTGTCATATGAGTTAAATACCCTTAAGTACTAGGTTAAACACCAATCAATCAAACATATGCTCTGGGGGCCTTTGACTATAGCCAGTTTAGAGTGTAGCAATTCTGTTTCAACTTAACACTGGAAAAAACTAACTTTCCAACTTTATCAAAACACTTTATAACAGGGTGTTGGTTGGACCAAATAATAAATGAAGGCAAAACACTCAAAATCAAAGCTTCATCTCTATTATTCTCTAGATACATTTTAATCATCTCATAACTCTGGTACATGTATAGGTAGAATCTCTGTGCTCATTCTGATTCTCCCAGACACAATCTTACTATTTATACATGTAAAGGATTAGGGTGTG
>JAQQZZ010155648.1:0-12332 GCA_030265115.1 Mopalia vespertina | reverse complement strand
AAGATAAAACAACCTCAGGCGAGCAGTGAGAGTGTTGTGACGCGATCGATCCATACATACTTGACGCCAGTTACATGTTGCTTATTCATTGCTATTTACTGCATTTTCCTCTTTGACCAATAATGAGGCTTTGGTAAAAAATATTCTACGGAATGGACACGCCAATAAAAACACGACGGTGATGACGGTCTATAATGATGTGGTATAAGATTAAAACATTTTTGACAAAACATTGAATTGAAAATGACACGAATAGTTAATGGAGATAACTTCATTTTTAAATTGACGTTCACATGGCTAATCAATAAAACTACAGATTAACGAAAGGACCTTTTCCACACAAAACTTGTTAAGACTTTATAAGGAATTCCCTAACCCAAACACTAAAGTTAGAATATACAAGCTCATGGTCTTCAAACTGAGATCAATATTATCGTTATATAGTCCATGTGGCTCTGAAATTAAACTCCAAATAATCTATCAGTATACCACAATGTACTTAACTAAAATAAAGCTCAACGGAATGAGACGTAATGTAATTACGCTCCATATTTTATGGTTTTGTTTCGGCTGAAATGCACGGTTTACATCGCCGTCATCGACTTGAAAAGCCCTTGGAAGATTGAATAATTGAAAAGTGAATTATTAATTAGCATTATCCATAACTAAATAGATTTTATATCATTTAAGTGTTTCAGGTAAATTCAAAATTTCAGCAAAAAACCCAACAACTTATGATGTAAAGAGTATTATAGAGACACTATAAGGACAACAGAGAACTGATAGTAGTCCAATATCCATTTGAACAGGCCGTCAGAGACATACAAAAAAATGTTTGTCCTAGTGTTTGAGCGAACAGAAGAGGTTATGTGTCAGCCCCAACAGTGAAGACCAACAATGATCGTCTGTCGTTGAGGCCTATAGATAAAGAACCCACATTTTTATCATCGGTATTTGTATAAAACCCATGAAGCATCCGTATAATGTGTGGTATTTGTCTATGGGCATGAACAAATAAAGTATCGGTCCATAAACACTTTGGGCTATGAATAGTTTTTGTTATGGTACATGACTACTCTTTAGGGGACCGTATGATGCAGTCTTATTTACATTTACTGTAGAGAGAATGTGGTTGCTGTTCTTATGTTTTGCCCAATAAATCACATGAGTGGTAGAGATTCACTAAAACAATTCAACAGACAAAATCCTTTGTCAAACCAGTTTTCTGAAGTGTAGCATTGTGAATCAAGTGAGGGCGTTGAAAGAATAAATCGATAGTCCAATAAAATTGGAACTTTGTAAAAAGCATGCAATGAAGAGGTAATTTATTGACAATTCCCGGCATCCAATTTGAACCTGTGGAGAATCGCTTCCTTTAGGAGGCCTATTAAATCGAGAACATATTTGACGGTGGATTTAAGGTTACAACTATAACTCAATGAAAGGTTGCGAGAAGTCGTCGCCAAAAAAGAAAATGTCAAATTGCCAATAATTGATTTTATGGTATGTATTTCTTTCCGAGATAAATAGCCTTGAACAAAGCGTTAACATTACTAACGTCTGGCTAATTTTTATTCCTAAGCTGATCAGATGTTGGGTTTTTTGCCGATAATTCGGATGCCAGTCATTATTTTATGAATGTCTGGTTTGTTACCTTTTTTTAATATAAATAGCATGAGTCAGATGACAGTTACTTGTTTTTCTTCATTGCTTTTTTGTGTGTCCTGATGTTGTTTGCAATGTCCAATGGCGTGGTAGATTGTAGAAAACTTTGATAAAAGATTAAATTGAATACAGTATCCATCTGAACAGATAAATCTTCTCATTTAATTTAATGACATTTTTTGTGATTACTATAACACAAAATGAGTAGTAAGCATGTCTTGTCAGTGGAACCACGAGTAAATGCAATGAACTGTAACACATACAACTTGCAACGAATTTATCAGGAACTCCTTCACAAACTCATAAACTTCCGACTTACTAATAGATAATTTTTTTGCAGCTTGAAACTCCAAATGAGCTATTATTATACCACAGTATACTTAACTAAAATCAAGCTCAAAGAAATAAGACAGACTTTGAACAGAACTGTGAAAACACAACTTAATATTGTACGCTGTGGCTATTGGATAATTTTATGATCTTCGAATCTGTTGAAAATATGAACGTGTTATCTCAAAAAACGACTATACTGTTGCTATTTAACTCTCTTAACGACATATAATTGAAATATCGGAGTTCAGATAGGTAGGAATAACTGTTCAGCACTGTTGAGAGAATTTTAATTATAGCAAATCGAAAATATAACATTCTCAACTGATAGAGGTGGAGGGAAGGAGCGGGGCTAAGCATGTGGTAAGCACTCTTACTGCAGGAGATGGCATAGCTATATACATACTTCGGCTGTTTGAATAGAATTCAAAATAAGAACGGCTTATTTTTAAAGAAGTTAATCTCGGTGGCCAATGCGTTTGGAAAGAATAAATATAATTGTATCGGGAAGGCAAGATTGCAGGAAAAAAGCGTGAACATATGTATTGTTTTACATTGATGAGAACAATCATCATTGAAATAAGCAGTTCTGAGTTTCAAGAGCTAATCAAACTATTTCAAAACATAAAATACTCTGTAGTTCGAAGCCAGTGGAATGCATTGGGCAAAGTGGAATCCTTATCCTTGTCTCTATCACACAGCAGACCATGGACTCTCTATAGTTATACTGATTGCTTTGCCTCTTCAATGTGCTTTACGAGTTAGAGGTCCGCTACCTTTTCTCTAACATTTACACGGGTGAAGAAACTTCTAACTGGACGTGTATAAGCTATTCCATGGACCTTATGCCAATGAAAAGACTTGTTAAACGATAAACAAGATATGTAATCTACTGCTGTAACATTGAAAATAAAATAGATCCTTGGAGTTTCCTTAAATAAAACGTTCATTGTCATTTTAATGAAGGTACCCAGGATAGAACTAAATACAAAGAAGACCAAAACGACAAGTTTACAGTCAGCTTACTAGCATTGTTCTCTACATTGTATTAAATAACTCGAATCAAAACTCATTTTGTGTGTTCATTTATTGTGCCAGTATGTTGTTAATTCGTCTCGCAATACTAACATTAAGATTGCTATAACTATAACTAACTGGAAATCCTAGCTGTAATGATGCAGACGAAGTATACAGCAGACCAGTTCTTTCAAAGTATTAGTTCTGAAATGAAATGTATGTATGCCAAAATTTGTTATTCGCATACACCTAATTGATTCAATTGCGTTACAGTTTCACACACAAACATCTTTACTTAGTAAATATCAGAGAATTGTATCTTCGTACTAAATCAAACTACATAGGCTAGCTATACAGGTAGGTATATACAATCTGGTTGTTCGATCAAATAGGCTGTGTTCAAATTGTAACCTCGGCTAAGCGGAGGACGAATTATATTTCATTATGGCTTGTCCCGCCTTCAATTATTTGAACGAGTCAGTTGATCCTCGGTCGAAAAGCTAAAGAGGTAAACAGTAACTGAAAAAAGATAGTAAAATAAACAATTTGGATGCAGACAGCATTGTCATAGTTTTTATACACATACGGTCACTGGGGACAATGGAGAACTGATAGTTTTCCAAAACCAACTTCAACAAGCCTTAATATTTGTTTCTCCCCTGGCTGAGCGAACTTATGAGGTTATTTCTCAAGTGAATTTCACAGAGTACAGACCATCTCCATACCTACACAACGATTGTCTGTCACAGACGCCTATATTTGCCTGAAACCCACCTTTTTATCGCCATTTGTACCATCTTCTGAAGCGTCCATATAATGTGACAATTGTGTTCAAGCTTGAACAAATACAGGATCAATTCATCGCCACGTAAAACTATGACACGTTTCAGTCTTGTTATGTTTTAAGAATTCTCTTTGGGGACCGCGTGAAGCAAACTTATTTACATTTACTGTACAGAGAACATGGCTAGCGTTCTTCTCCCTCGACCAGTAAATCACATGGACATTAAAGATTCACTAAAACAGTTTAATAGATACAATCCTTAATCAAACATATTTTCGGAAACATCGTGAATTAGCCGAGGGAGTTCAATGAATGAATCGATAGTCCCAAAAAATTGGAGTTTTGTAAAAACTATACAATGGAGAATGTATTTATTGACAACACCCAGCATCCAATTTAAACCAGTGGAGAATCGTTTCCTTTTTGAGACCAAATTGTCACAAACAAAGTTAATTGTGGATTTAAGATGACAACTTAAACGCAATGAAAGGTCGCGAGAGCTCTTGTTGGAGGCCAACAAATAAACTACTAAATTGTCAATAACTGATTTTATACTATGTGTTTTTGCTGAGATAAATTGCCGTGAACAAAACGTTAACACTGCTAAGATACGTGGCCTCTCTGAACATTATCTGTAAGCTGGCCAGGCGTTGGCTTTTGTTAAGATAGTTGTGTCTATGGGTGTCACTTTATATAGGTGTTGCACACCTGTGTGTCTTTCCTGATTGTAATGTCAAAGCTTAATTAATAAATTAACTTCACAGGAATATAGTTAAATGATTTCACATCGTACAGGCTTTGTGTCGTTTAGCAGTATAAGATAAAACAACCTCAGGCGAGCAGTGAGAGTGTTGTGACGCGATCGATCCATACATACTTGACGCCAGTTACATGGTGCTTATTCTTGCTATTTACTGCATTTTCCTCTATGACCAATAATTAGGCTTTGGTAAAAAAATATTCTACTGAATGGACACGCCAATAAATAAAAAATGATGATGATGATGATGATGACGATCAATGATGATGTGGTATAAGATTAAAACATTTTTGATAAAACATTGAATTGAAAATGACACGAATAGTTAATGGAGATAACTTCATTTTTAAGTTCACGTTCACATGGCTAATCAATGAAACTACAGATTAACGAAATGACCTGTTCCACACAAAACTTGTAACGACTTTATAAGGAATTCCCTAACCCAAACACTAAAGTTAGAATACACTTCGTATGTTCTTCAGACTGAGATCAATTTGATTGTTAAATAGTCCATGTGGCTCTGAAATTAAACTCCATATAAGCTATCAGTATACCATAATATACTTAACTAAAATAAAGTTCAACGGAATGAGACGGACTTTGGCGAGCAATGTCCAAAATATAACTGTCGAACATTGGATCTTATAAATGGTTGATTAACTGGGGAAGAGTTATTGGTCAATTATGGAAATCATCTAGTAAACGGAGTAAATTTGGACTCAAGTGTTCAAGCCGTAATGTCATACAGTAGAATAGCAAGGTTAATGTTAATTTTAATTTTTTTAAGAAAAAATAACTGAATGTACTCTGTGAGTGCTAACTTGAAGGAGTATCAGTATCCAATGCGGCAACCACAGAATCACGGATGTGGGCCTCGCCTTCTCTATTAAATGTATTTTATCTTAATCGTTACGAAACATTAAAATGATTGGACATATGTCATATTGGGCATATGTATCCCTAAAAAACCACATATGCCATGTCTATTGCTTATAGATCGAATCTGACCTCTGGCTAAGTGGTGTATGTTTCAAACATAGTCACTCTGGACACTACAGAAACAATACTTTCCCAGCATTGGAAAGCGCTCCACATTTTATGGTTTTGTTTAGGATTAACAGCACGGTTTACATCGCCGTCATCGACTTGAAAATTCCTTGGAAGAGTGAATAATTAATTAGCAATATCCATAACCAAATATATTTTATATAACTAAATTGTTTCAGCTAAATTCCACATTTTAGCCGAAAAAAAACTAATGATGTAAAGAGTATTATTAGAGATACATTATTCTAAACAATAGTCAAATGAACGATTTGGATGCAGAACAGTGTTGTCATAGACTTAATACACGGTAAGACACTAAGGACTACGGGGAACTGATAGAATTCCAATATCCATTTGAACAGGCTGTATCAGACATAAAAAACATTTGTTTGTCTTAGTGTCTGAGCGAACTAATGAGGTTATGTGTCAAGTGGAACTCCAATGGTACAGACAAACACTAGGCCTACACAATGATCGTCTGATGCAGAGGCCTATTTATGAAGAACACACGTTTTGATCAGTCATTTTTATCAATCCTATGAAGCGTCAGTATAATGTTTTATTTGTGTATGGGCATCGACAAATAAACAATCGATTGATATCCACTTAGAACTATGAAACATTTCTGTTATGGTACATGACTACCCTTTAGAGGACCGTATAATGCAAACTTATTTACATTTACTGCAGAGAACACGTGGTTGCCGTTCTTCTATTGTGCCCAATAAATGACATGAGCGGTAGAGATTCACTACAACAGTTCTACAGATAAAATCCATTATCAAACCTGTTTTCTGAAGTGTAGCATTGTGAATCAAGTGAGGGCGTTGAAAGAATAAATCGATAGTCCAATAAAACTGGAACTTTGTAAAAACTATGCACTGAAGAGGTAATTTATTGACAATTCCCGGCATCCAATTTAAACCTGTGGAGAATCGTTTCCTTTAGGAAGCCTATTAAATCGAGAACATATTTGACTGTGGATTTAAGGTAACAACTAAAACCCCAAATGAACGGTTGCGAGAACTCTTAGTTGTGGCCAAAATAGAAAATACCATTTGCCAATAATTGATTTGAATTGATGTGTTTTTATCCAAAATAGATTGTTTGAACACAGAGTTAACACTACTAACATGTAAACATCTGGCTGATCTTTATATCTAAGCTGGTCAGATGTTGAGTTTTATTACGATAATTCTGATGCATATCATAATTCCATGAAAGTCTGGTTTGTTACCCTTGTTAATATAAATTACATGGGTCAGGTGACTGTAACTAGTTTTTCTTCATTGCTTTTCCCTGTGTGTCCTGATATTGTGGTAGAATGTAGAAAAGTTGATAAAATATTGAATTGAATTATACATACAGAGTGTCCATCTGAACAGATAAATCTTCTCATTGAAGTGATGGACATTCTTTGTGATTACAATAACAGAAAGTGCGTAGTACACATGACTTGTCAGTGGAACCACGAGTAAATGCAATGAACTGTTGCGCACGCAATTTGTAACGACTTTATCAGGAATTCCTTCACAAAGACAACTGATTTAGAATACACAAACTCATAAACTTCAGACCGAGATACATTTGTTCAACTTGAAACTCTGAGTGAGTTATTATTATACCACAATATACCTAACTAAAATTTAGTTCAAAGGAATAAGACAGACTTTGATCAGAACTTAAAAAAAATATTATTGTATGTTGGGGTCAGTCGCCAACGCTGTGTCTATTGGATAATTTTTATGAACTTAGAATCTGTTGAAATTATGAACGTGTTATCACAAAGTAACGACTATAATGTTTCTATTCAATTTCTGAACGACATATAATTTATGAGAGTACGTCGGGTGATTGAAAAGGATAACAAAATAAGAACGGTTCACTTTTAAAGAAATTAATCTCAATAGCCAATGCGTTTGGAAAAAAAAAAATATTTGTTATGCATGATGGCAAAATTGCAGGAAGAAAACATGAATTTCCTTTATTTGCATTGAATAGAACAGAATTCATTAAAATAAGCAGTTCTGAGTTTGTACAACTACTTTAACGACATGTATTTCAAAACATAGCATCAAGTGTAATTGAAAGCCAGTGGAATGCATTGGAGAGAGTGGAATCCGTGTCCGTGCCTTTATCACACAGCAGACCAAATAATCTGTCTTCTTACACTGATTGCTTTGCCTCTTTAATGTGTCTCACGAGTTGGAGGTCCACTACGTGTTCTTTCTAACACTAACGCGAGTATAGCAATTTCTAACTCTATATAACGTGTATAAGATTTAATTATGTCATGGACCTCATACCAATGAAAAGACTATGGCTAAACGATACACGAGATATGCAATCTACTGCTCTAACATTATTAATAAAAACATTGCCAATAAAATAAATCCTATATAAAGTTTCCTTACATAAAAAGCTCATTTTTTTTTAATGAAGGTACCCTGGATAGAATTAAATAAAAAGAAGATCCAAATAACAAGTTAACAGTCTGCTTACTGGAATTGGTGTATTAATTAACTCAGGATATAGCGCGAATTAAAAAGCATTTGGTGTGTTCGTGTATTGTGCCGGTATGTTGTTAATTCATCCCGAAATACCAACATTAGGGTTGCTGACTCTAATTAACTGGAAATCCTGAGCTGTTATGCTGCACACAAAGTATACGGAAGACCAGTTTATTCTCTGTTTGTTGTTATTTACAATTATCTGTTTGATTCATTTTCACTACAGTTTCACATACTAACATCTGTACTAAGTAAACATAACACAATTGTTTCATTGTACCGAATCTCAGTCCATATATTAGCTATACAAGTAGGTAGATACAATATGGTTGTTCATGCAAACATGCTGTTTTCAAATTGTAACCTAGGCTAACTAGAGGATGAATTCCATTTCATTATGGTTTGTCCCGCGTTCCATTACCTGAGGACTGCATATTAATGAGTTTTATCGACAGAAGACTTCTTTATTTAAATTAACACAAATTCAAATATTTGAAAAAAGTTTTAAATAAAGATGAGCATAGACACTTGTTGACATGCATGTGTGTATTGCTGTTAGTTATTTGCCATATCTATGCTATTCTATATATTTTGGTTATGGATCATATCCGTAATTTGGCCAATGAGAATGTGTTGCAAGCATAGTCGTACTTGATATTGCACAAACAATTGTTTTCCAACCTCATAAAACACTTCACCTTTTATGTTTTTAGGTGCGTTACAATGTACTATTTAGACTACATCGCCGTCATAAACGTGAAAACCCTTTGAAAACTGGAAACTTTTAAGAGTGAATAAAGAATGGGGAACAAGCAATTTGTTTGCAGACAGCCTTGTCATAGATTGTATATATGGATGGCCACTGAGGACAATGGAGAACTGATAGTTTCTCAATATCAACTTTAACAAGCCGTATAATGTAGTTGTCCTCCCTGCTGAACAAACGGGTAAGGTTATTTCTCAAGTGAAACTCGGACCAGTACGGACCATCCTCATGCCTACACAATGATCGTCGGTCACTCCTATATTTGTATGAAACCCACCTTTTAATCGCCGTTTTAATCCAACATCTGAAGCGTTCATATAATGGGACATTTGTGTTCAAGCTTGATCTCATTAAGGATCGATTCATCTCCACGTAAGACTATGAAACGTCTCACTCCTGTTTATACTTTAAACGATTTCTCGCAGGGAACCGCGTGAATCAAACTTATTTACATTAACTGTAGAGAATACACGATAACCGTTCTTCTCCTTCGCCCAATAAATCACATGGACGTTAAAGATTCACTAAAACAGTTTAATAGATACAATCAGTAATCAAACATATTTTCGGAAACATCGTGAATTTACCGAGGGAGTTCAACGAATGAATCGATAGTCCAACAAAACTGGAGCTTTGTAAAAACTTGTGCAATAGAAAAGTTATTTATTGACAATACACAGCATCCAATTTAAACCTGTGGAGAATCGTCTCCTTTGGGAGGCCTATTTGTCGAGAACAAAGATTATTGTGGATTTAAGATGACAACTTAAGCGCATTGAAAGGTCGCGATAGCTCTTGTTGGAGGCCAAAAAATAAACTACTTAATTGCCAATAATTGATTTTATGTTATGTGTTTTTTCCTAGATAAATTGCCTTGAACAATACGTTACCACTACTAACATGTGTGGCCTGCCTTGAACATTATCTGATAGCTATAGTCAGGTGTTGGCTTTTGTTACAACGGTTTTGTATGTCTACACTTCGGTTTTGTATGTCGACACTTCGGTTTTGTATGTCGACACTTCGGTTTTGTATGTCGACACTTCACAAGATTATAGGTAAATGATATCCCATCGTAGAGACTTTGTGTAGTTTGACAATATAAGAGATCCCCAGGCGAGCAGTGAGAGTGTTGGGACACCAGTTTTCATGTTGGCTATTCATTGTTATTTACTGCATTTTCCTTTCATTACCTTTAAATCTTTGGCAAAAGAAATGGTCTATTGAATAGACGCGCCAATATTTAAAAATAATGATGATGATGATAAATAATGATGTGGTTTACGATTAAACATTTTTAATAAACTATTGAATTGAAAAAGACACAAATGGATAACAGGAAAAACTTCATATGTAAGTTGACGTTCTCTGTGATTAGAAGTACACCAAACTTTTAGTTTACATGGCTTATCAGTGGAACTACAGATTACCGAAATGATCTGTTCCACACAAAACTTTTAACGACTTTATAAGGAATTCCCTAACCCAAACACTAAAGTTAGAATACACGAGCTAATGGTCTTCAGACTGAGATCAATATTGTCATGATATAGCTCATGTCACTGTTACATTAAACTCAACAAAATCTATCAGTACCGGTATACCAGAATGTTCTTAACTGAAATAAAGTTCAACGGAATAAGACGGACTTTGACGAGTAGTATGCAAAATATAAGTGTGGATCATGAGATCTTATAAATGGTCGATTATCTGTTGAAGATTAATTGATCAAATATGTCAATCATCTAGACGGGATCAATTTGGAGTCAGTAACGAAATCCACGGTTCAAGCCGTAATGCAATGCCATACAGTACAATAACCATGCATTTTTTTTCTTTATATTTGTTTAAAAAAAAGAAGGATCAGTAGTCCACTGTGCTAACCACTGAACCACAGGTGCGGCCTTCGCCTTCGTTTACCTTTTCTTAAATATATTTCATCTTAATCATTACGGAACATTAAAATGATTGGAAATGACAAAACTGTAGGTGACAAGACATCTTCAATTCATGCAAATCCAGAGAATACCAGGGCATTTGTTAACTCAAAAAGCACAGACGCCTATAGATCAAAACTGCCCTCTGGCGGAGTGGGGTATGTTTCAAACATAGTCACTCTTGACACTGCAGGAACAACAAGTTTCCAGCGTAGGAAAGTGTTCCACATTTTAGGGGTATTTTTAGGCTGTTTACATGGCCGCCATCAATTTGAAAAGCTGTCGGAAGACTGCATAATTAATGAGCAATATCCGTAACTGTAGGGCTATTTAAAATTACTAAATTTTGAGAAAAAAAAAAACAGATCATGTTCATCTCTTCTTAGTTCTGACTGACAAGAGAACAGAAAAGACGACGTTTCCATTTCAGCTAAATTCCAGAATTCAGCCGAAAAAATGAAAGGGGTAAAGAGTATTATTTAAGACATTTTATTCTAACAAATATTCAAATCGAACAGTTGCATGTAGATGCAGACAGCGTTGTCATAGAATTAATACACGGAGAGACACTATAAGGACAACAGAGAACTGATAGTATTCCAGTATCCATTTGAACAGGCCGTACGAGACACAAACAAAATTGTTTGTCCTAGTGTCTGGGAGAACTAATGAGGTTATGTGTCAAGCCTAACAGTGAAGACCAACAATGATCGTCTGTCGTTGAAGCCTTTATATGAAGAACCCACATTTTTATCATTGGTATTTGTATCAAGCATCCGTATAATTTGTTATATTTGTGTATGAGCATGAACCAATGAAGTATATATTCATATCCACTTTGTGTTATGTTTCTGTTATGTTACATGACTACACTTTGGGGGACCGTATGATGCAGACTTATTTACATTTACAGTAGAAAGAACGCGGTAACGGTTCTTCTATTGTGCCCAATAAATAACATGCTCGGTAGGCTAGAGATTCACTACAACAGGTCAACGGCAAAATCCTTTGTCTAACCTATTTTCTGAAGTATAGCCTCGTGAATCAAGTGAGGGCGTTGAAAGAATCAATCGATGGTACAATAAAACTGAGAAGAAAAAAAAAATGCGATGAAGAGGTAATTTATTAACACATCCCTATTAAATAGAGAACAGATTTATTTATAAATCTTTCTTTACATAGGGTAGCCTGTTCACTGTTCTTCTACAGGACCCTGTGTAAATATTTGCAGACATAAAATACAAGTAGCATAACTTCAGATTAACACGAAACTGTTTACAATCATTTAAATATCAAGTGGCATTAGTATAAAATTCGTTGTAAAATATAAACTTTGGTAAACTGGGATTTAGATGAGGTACAGATAATCTAAAGCCAGTGTTTTAGATATAGTTCTTATAAAAATTCAGCGGGTGGTTGGAGGGAACATCATGTTGCCCTGGTGCTCTCAGAGCTAAAGGGGAACAGGAAGCCGATCTGTTTGTGGTGTCTGTATTGCGTCTTGTTATTGTCC
>JAQQZZ010155637.1:0-12332 GCA_030265115.1 Mopalia vespertina | reverse complement strand
ATAGCAATAGCTGTCATGATGGGTACGAAATGGTTTGGGTACGAAATTGTTGGGTACGAAACGGATTGGGTACGAAACGGATTGGGTACGAAATGACCAGTTCCCGGCTACATTGACATATAGGCCTACCTGGATGTGAATGTGCTTAGTAACATAATGACGGTACCTGGATAGATCTAATGTAGGCTGAGTTGTGATGTGATGTTACGAAAACCCTTAACGCTGGATAAATAAAAACACGGGTTGAGGTGGGGTTATTTTTACTACAGTTTTAACCATTTATCGTCAGCCGTAAATTTTATACCGATTTAGCCTATTCGGACAGTGGCACAGAACATTTTTCAAAAGTAAATCAGAACTGCAGCTTGAAAGACTTCAGGACCACTAGGTAGATTAAAAACATTGAAACAAAAGCAGCAGATGACAATGCAGGTTGTCAAAATCTTACCAATTCTTTCCAAGTAGTATTTTGCCGACTTTCTGTATTAAATCGACGGAGTGTTTTCCCCTAACCCGCCATGACAGTTGCCCAGCATTTGTTGTCGTGACGTCATGGCAACGACGCTCAGCCGTAAGGGATAAGTAAGCGGAAGGCTCATTGGACGAAAACTATTTAAAGGCCAATCATTGTGCTCGTTTTGTCTTGGATCGGCTTATCATTGCAAACGCAAACTCGATCTTGAGTCCGTAACGACCAGTACAAAATGTAGGGAAGTTTTCCATAAAGATTGTCAGATATCAAGTCAACATACAACTGCCTAACTGATGTTTTATTGAAACTTAACGTATCCACTATTTAGTGGATACAATGTTTTAAAAGATAGAAAAATATTTGGAAAACTAACCAGAGCCCAAGGTAAGGTGGTTTGTTAAACAATTTCAACTGACAACAACGTCATTGCAGAATGTATGCGGCCATGCATGTGCTGCCTTAAACTTGGATGTATGTTTTGTATATTATTTAGTGACTTTCTAAGTTGCTACTAACTGATGCACATTTGTATGGAACACAGGTCACTGATCAGACTTAATGGTCCACTTTAAAAGTTAAACAATACTTTACAATCTGTCAAAAAAGCGTAAGTCTGCATTGACGATAGGCCCTACCTGGATATAAATTAGTCCTGAGATGACGGGACAAGGGTACAGGTACATGTAACTTCAAAAATGCATAAGGCATATTTCCAGGGTTTTCCTTGGAAAATATTGACGTTTATATAAATCTTAGTCTATTTCCCAGTCTCGTAACCCAGCCGGATCTTTCCATTGTTTATGTCTAGGATGTCTCGACTTGTTATTATTTTTATGTAAATATTGAAATTTGGTGAATGGTGTCCGCGAAACAAAGTGCATTTATAAGTAATTCATTTATTGAATTAACTTATATAATAAGGTCTTTACAAATTCTCAGAATTTATCAGAACCTGCATGATTGTACAGTGTATAATGCTTAAAAATTATATTTTGAATGTCAAGTTATTGCATATTGCTCGCATCCACACGGATTCGAGCTCCTGTCTCTGCCTAGCAGGGCTAGCGCTTAAACCGAATGTGGCGCGTTTTACAAAGTGGTCTTAAAAAGCTTACGAAAAACGTAAATACCGTGACCACCAATACTGAAGACAAAGTGTTGCCATGGCAGTTACATTCGACGAAAGTTAACTTTGTCAAACTGAGCCCTGAGCTACAGCTATAAGCTATCGGAAGAACGATCACACATTTTCATCTCGGTAAAGGCTGCAAATTTGTCTCGATGGGAAGCACTGACACTGCGACACTGAACTCAAACTGGCCTCTTTTTTATGAAGAAATTACCCACAAATGTGTTTTATTGTTCGGGTTATTCTGATAACCTGATAGATTCTGCCAAAAACATATATTTAAACGTCCAATTGTTTTAAAAAAATACATCAATTAAAATTTCTTTTCCTAGATGGCTTCACTAAAGGGTGCAAGCCGGCCTTTGGAGAACACCCCTCTTAGCAGAAATGGACTGGTCCATTTGGAAGAACCTCCACAGAAGAAACCCAGAGTTAACGGGAAATTGGGCAGTATTGGACCTGATGGGTTGCCACGACTTCCACCCATTAAACGACCTCTAGTCAAACAGGACCCCTATGCTAAAAGTCCACTGATGTCTTTCCGACTTGCCGAACACAAACAAAATCTTCTAATGGATATTTTGTAAGTTCTTTTTTCCCCTTGAGAATGATGTCAAACCCAATCGAACAAACAAACAAATCAAAATATCTTCTGTTTTTCTATGGAAAATGGTTGTACCCTTAGCGGCAGAATATCACTTAATTTTCTATTGGCAGCGAGGCCAGTAGTTTATGACCGTTACATGCCCATAAAATCACCGAAAATCGGAAATGCACACTAAATTCACAAAGCTTTCGTAAATTTGAGAACACGCAGACTGATGTAGTTTCTATTAGTTACATCCAGTGTTAAAGATTCTGTGTAGTCATGACAACAGAGTAAGCAAAACTTTGCAAAACCTTAGTACAACTTGGCAAAGTGTGAATTTTGATCTCTGGCATGTGACTGAAATTTTCAATACGGTACTAGGTTTAGAAATGTGTTTTCACTGTTCATTTATTTGTTAACAGGCAAAAAGATGCCCTGGATGCATTTGAAGATACAGAAGAGTACAACAAAAAACAACCGAAACCCCCAGAGGAGCCCCAGTACCCTGCTCAGGTAATCTATCTTGGTTCAATAGTGGACTGTAGCCAAGATGAAGGGACGTGTGTTTATTTCTTAAGTGGAATGTTGTGGGATCGATAACACGCAACTCTGGCTATGGGTAGTTTGTTTGTAGAGTAGCAATGCTGTCTTTACTCAGCACTGGAGGAAGATTAACTTTCCAACATTATGAAAACACTTCACATCTTGGTTCTGCTAGTGTCAATTATTGTTGGAATACACTGCCATCATATAATGATATAAGTGAAATACCCTTAAGCACGGCATAAAACACAAATCAATCCAAGGTTAAATTAAAATTTTGATGAAGTCTAAAAACTCAAATACTTCCATTAAAATGATAACTTGCACTATACCATAATTTGCATGAATTTTTAACCACTACAAAGATAATGAATAATTTAAGATTCTGTCGGCTCAATGCAATCAAGTCCAGTCTAGATTCTAGAATAGCTGTCAACTTTTGATCAGATGTTTTGGTGTAAATGAAAATGAAACACTTCAAATACACTTCAATCTTATTACTCACCCATAGAATCATTGAATTAGGAAAGAAATGATTAAATATTAAAATTACAATGAATTGTAGCAGTTGCCGACAGCTGAAATAATTAAAGTTACGTTGAATACCGATGGTGGGTTCAGAAACTAGCTGGCATGTCACTGTATGGTTGTGGGTGTTTCTAACATGTTTCGAGCATAGTCAGTGCTGTCTTAACTTAACGTTGCTTGGAAGATAAGTATTTTTTCAACCAATTGCTACCAAACTCCAGCAAAGCCGTCATAAAAATGAAACACCCATGAGTAAAATTTTCAAGGTTCAAATTTTGAAATGCCATTTTGTCTGCCATTGTATAAGGGGTTGAACAAACAACAAGCCTTGCATTGCAACTGGATAGTGTGAACAGTGACTCATTGATCGAGACTTACTCTACATTCAATTCGGTTTTTATGTTAAATAATAAGCGTAAATTTATTCATTTAGCTTTCGTTGTACTTGTAAGCTTTTGACCTGGAAAGTCAAATCCTTAAATGTGTAATATGAATTTGCATGAAGTGTGATTTTTGTGCAAGAGCTAAAATTGATAATATTTTTCTTTGTATTAGCTCGATGGCATTGTCTGATGACCGATTATAAGCAAAATCAATTATGTACTTTTGAATTACGTGTACGTGTAATTTATGTTTTTATTTATTTATTTTTTTGCCCTATCTTTTCTGCCACTCCACTTCACGGCCATTTGTTCTGTCTTCACTATCACCACACCATCTGTCTTCACCATTTCACTCACAGATGATGGGTGCCGACCGTAGAATCAGGGTGAGTATTATAGAAATAAAAAATTTAATTAAGTGTTTCCAAGTGGCTACATGCACATCTCTTTAAAGTGCGCACAGGATCAAGATTGGCATGCCATCACACTCAGCCTGACATTCATGTTAACGGCATGCAATCACTGTTGCATGCCTAAGCACACATTAAAATTGAATGACAAATACCTGTTCAGACTGGACAAGTCTGATACACAATAAGATTAAGATTTTTTATCTGCGTGACAAAGAAATGGCCATAAGACTAGAAACACAATCATTGGGTTTCTGGCCACATTGTCTTTGTGAAACATACTTGGTCTTTTAGTCGAGACGGTCTTTGAAAACCTGGATTTTCTTTCATTCCATTTTGAAAATATTTGATTTTGCAGTAGCTTTCATGAATTCAAATCAACCGGAAGGCTGACTTGTAACGGCTTTTCAAGTCCCTATAATTTTTAGCTATCATGGTAAATATGAATCCTGTTTGCTAAAACAAAATAGTAAAACTCAACAATTCATTATTTTATATTGATAATCTCCTGCACATATTTTTGCTTTACTGAAAAGAAAAAATCAAATGAAAAACGCCTCTTTTCTATGTTTACTTTCATCTTTTGCAACAAATATGCCTGTTTTTTCATTAATTTGACTTGTGATTTTTATTTTCTCAGTTGAATTATCAATTCATGAAGCAGTGTGTCCAGCTGAGCCCTATAATGCCGATGCAACAGGAATGGTTCGATAACGTTATCAGTTTAATTCCGCCACACTTACGACACACACCTCAGCTTCGAGAAGTTATACAGGATCTGTTTCAGGAAGTTTCAACTGATTTCGAAAGCAGCATGAAAAAGTCTATAGGTATGTTTTAGTTTTTTTAGTGGTTAAACCACATTTAGTTAAATTCCTCAAGTTAATTAAATCTTAAGTGTTAACATCAACATTTGGATAAGTATGTTTTTTGTTTTTTCTGTTAGTATTCTATTATTTATGAAAATAATTAAAATCTTCGACCACACTCAGGGAATTTATTAACGTACATTTAAAAAGAAAGTTCTCTTCACCTAAAAATTTTATAATTTGTTTTAAAATGTTGAATACTTTGGGGTCAGATTAAATATTTTATGGAACTTAGCGATATTTATTATAAAGCTACATCTTTATGGATCACGTTGTCCTGATTTCACTTAGCACTGGGGGAACTTCACAGTATTTTTGTTATTTTGGGATAACACTTTTTAAGTTTGAACAGACACTAGTTCTGAACATTTGGCACGCCAAGACCAATCCGTGAATCAAACTTTGGACCCTCAGAGTAAGGCACTAAAGCGCAAGCAGTGAATGCCGGCCACATAGACCACTAATCCATGAAAGCCAGTTGACATGAGTTTCAACTTTCAATTAAGCAAAATATCCTTAAACACAGCGTTAAACACCAATGAATTCAGTTGTTTATAAAAACATGCAATAATGTTTTCTGCTCTTTTCATTTCAGTACAACATGTATTAGTTAAACCAGAAGGGCGTGGTCTAGATAACGATGATCTCGGACCTCCTCCATCTGAACCAGAGTGAGTATGGAGAAATTAAAAATAACTTCTCATCCAACACATACATGTGCAATGGCAGTGATGACATTGTTTTTCTGTTGAGAGGCACTAAGAGACTATGGAAATCACATCTATGCATAGTCTTAGCTACAGACCCGTCCACCTGTCATTTGGGACACCCAGATTTCTAAAAATGGTTAAAATGCGGGTAGAAATTCTGAATTTCAACATAGGAAATCCTAGCTAAGACACTGCATCTGTGTGTTACTTACCTGTCCATAGATTGAGTAAAATAATGTATTCTGGCTGCTTAAATATTGAATATATACATATATATTTAAATTCAAAGTAAAATTATTCAATATTGAAGTAAGACTTTACATTTGGTATTTTTGGCCTCTTTATAAATTACAATCTGTCAACCCACTAGTCCATGGCAGATATTTTTTCTGAAATGTCATTAAAAGGGGAGAAAACAAAAAAATAAAGTGAGCCTTAATTAATATATAATGTGTTATCAGCAGTTTTTAAAAATTTTGTGTATAGCTTTCCTTATCCCTTTAGATCGAATTTAGTAACTGACTTGGTAACTCATGTATGGTGGACGTTCAGGCCATATCATTTATGTATCTAACACATTCACTCCTATCCAATAAATATTCACAATGGCCAACAAAACATGATGTCTCTTCATTTATTGAAAAAAAATCGGGAAATGACTTTGGTGAATACTGAATGAATAACAGTCAATGTTTGAGACAGGGCAGCGTTATGGCATGGACAGCTCACCATACATGAGTTACCAAGTCAGTTATCAAATCAGTTCTAATGCGATTATTAAACCTATCCAAACACTCGGTGCATTGGATAATGGATTATACAGTCTATCTGTCCAGACTCTCTGTATTTTTTTGTTTTCTTCCCCTTAAAATGATTTTATTATATTGTGAAGCAATCAGATTCTACATTTAATTTTTGCTGGCACTGGTTTGGATATATCCTGACATAGCATTGTTCTTTTTCCAATGGTCCACTCCCCAGTGAGATTCATGAGTTTGCCTTAGTTGATGTGTGTCATTGATTGATGTTTAAAGGGAAAAATAAAAAATAAAATTTTGTTTAAGACAACCTATTTGACACATTTGTATTGTTTGTTCAACAGAGGCTTAGATTTTTCCAGGCCATGGCACGACACCTTCATAGCCAATCGAAACTTCATACGAGAGAATCTCCATTCCTTACACCCTTCCCATCAGACCGTGCTCAACATGTGTCAAAACACGCTAGGGAAAATGATTCTCGTTGATTGTTCTGGTTACAGGCAAGTTAACATAAAATTTATTATTCATCGTTAAAATCCATTACACAGTCAAGTTTAGTTATATAAAAAAACAAGTACACAAAAAAATTACTTTCAATTACAAAAAAAAATGATTCCTTTGATTTCTTGTGGTTTTCTGTTAAAACTGTTACAAAAGTTACAAGATATATTCTTTCAAATGAACATTATTCTTTCTTTATATAGTCTGCTTTTAGGAGATTAACTGTGTCTATAATCTCCAATTTTTGATTTATTAAATATTTTTTTTAATTATTAGGAGTCAAGGAGCAACTGATTTTGAAATTCTGAAAAACAACGTCACCTTAGACTTGGAAAAAGTAGAGGACAAATTAATGCACACGTAAGTTTTTATTTGTTATTTAATGGTTATTTTAAAGTTGGGATTAAGTAGTCTAATTCACAGCAGCTCTGACATAACCTCTGCTTCATATCGTCCAGGTCAGAAGACATTTGAAATAGTACATATATAATGTGCAGCTATATATTCCTGTTTTTTCGGACTGTAAATTTCTTCTTAAGATTTATTCAAACATTATTGTATATAAGTGAAAAAATAAATATATTTATTTGATCTTTCTTATGTAGATGGTTTCCGGCCATTATCAATGTGTTTGCCGACAAAAACAGTTTCACCAGCACGATGTCTGATTCTTTCTACAATTCTGTGACCATGTTGGTCTCAAATCAGGTATGTCAATCCATATTATTTTTTAAAAATTTTTAAACATGAAATCAAACAATGAAATAAGTATTATATCTAAATAATTGTTTAGAAATAAGAAAAGCAATGACTATCTTGAGAGGTTAAACCTTCAGCATTTCATCATGGAAATTTTGTTTTATTCCAGAACATAAATTTATTTAGGAAAAAAATTTGTCCTAAAAAATTAAATTTTCTAATAACTTTATTTTGGAATCGAATAAATTTTGTAACCCTTAACTTACAATATACATTAGTCAAGTGGTGATCATTTTAAAAATGTAAGTCAATCTGTTTGTGATGTCTTTGTATTTTGTCCTGTGTTGTCGTTGTTTGTTGCCAGTGGTATCAAGGGTGGTTACCTCTCGCCATTGGGCTGACACGCCATTATTTAGAGAACTAACGTTAAGTATGGCTTTAAAACATAATCAAACAAACAAAGCTTGAGGATAATAGAATATTGTCAACTTATTTCATTTTTTTCTTTCACAATAGATAAAGGACCTGATTGTGCGTACTATTGAAGCATGGGTTGATTTATTCGATCCTGACCACAAAGAGAATTTACCCATTCTGAAGATGGAGCTTACGTTTGACGATGAAAAGATGCAGTTCTACCCTCCCCAGGAAGATCTTGACGACGTTGTTTTACACGTCATGACTGCCATCACAAAAACCATGCAGCAACTTCCCACCGTACAGTCCTGGTTAAGCGGCGGAAATACCGTCACATACACTGACGCTGCGATTGCTGATCACATAATTAAAGATGCACATGACAAGTTGATTGGTGCCGTCAGGCGTAATTTTGAAAAGCCCGAAGCCCACCTCCAGTCATTTAGTGAGTTTTTCAATTACTGTACCAACTTGGGCTTCTGGTTGTGTTTGGTTGTGCTAGTGTCAATATATAATGAAATACGACTTAAAACACCAATCAAACAAATCAATCAATCAAACAAATCAATCAATAAATCAAGCAATGTGTCTGGTTTGACAGGACTGGTACTTGCTCTTTCAGAGTTGTGTTGTCTTTTTAGAACTGAAGAAAATTAATCCCAACAGAGCAATACATTGTAAGTTAGTTTTATTATTGTGTTAATGCAGCTTGTTGTGTAAATGGGGACTGTTGGAGAACACCTCTGTAATATGAGTGAAATACCCTCGATCACGGCATTAAACACCAGTCAGTTTGTGTATTATAATGGACTTGGTTCTCTCTGTCAGAAAGAGGCACCAGCCACTGCGAAACAACTAACATTTTGATGTTTTATTTCTTATTTCAGTGGATCGGTATGATTGGATCACTAACGGCCAGGCTATGACGGACATCCGTAAATTCATGAGCGAGGAACACAACTTCAGCGAATACTGTGTGGTGAGTCTTATTAATTTCAGTAGCAACAATAAAAGGCCAGTTTTGATTGTAAGGGATCTATTGACTTTAAACTTTTGCTCAGTTTTTTTAATTTTTACTGATGGCATTTTAAAACAATTACATTATAATTTAAAGCTACTTGTCCTTTCAAAATAGAGTTTCTTTCAGCAATTTTTTATTTTTTACTGATGGAATTTGAAATAAATTACAACAGAATTATACAATTTCTGAATAACCACTTCTTGTTTTGTGATAGAACAGTGGTTATCCAGAAATTGTATAATTATGTTACCCCGCTTCTTAATGTCATTCAAAGCTTACAATATGATTAAACATAAACCAAAGTAAATTTTATTCTTCAGTATATCGAGTCGTTCAGGGGATTAGCCAGAGAGATTATGGGCTTACCCAGTATCGAACATTTCGACATGATCCGCCTAGACTGTGAGGACCTGAAGCGTGGATTAGCTGTGGCATCACGCGCCAACGCTGACGTTCTCCTCAGTGAAGTCTCCCACAACCATAGAGTGGAGAATGAATCGTAATTTCCATGTGGATTTGAAAATACTTTGATTTTGAAACTATATTAGCAGAATCCTAAAAAAAATCATTTTGTAAAAAAAAATTTAGATGATGAATTGCAATGATGAATTAAAAAACTCTTTATTGCAGTATTTTCGTTATTTTGGGATTTCTAAAAGACACAAAAATTATTTATACATTTATTGCATTAAAATTCCTCCTTGATGTTGACATAATTCAAGATCAGTTCATCTGATGTAATGTAATAAATTTTACTGATTGTCAGTAATTATAACAAAAGTAATCAAATTTGCTGATAATGTCAGTCCTTGTCATATTGTAATGAAATTGAGTCTTTTTTACAGTTCAATGTTGATGATTTCATCTGTGTACAAAAATTACTGAAATTTTTTCATACATTCAGTGTTAAGATTTAGAAATTAATAGTTTAAACTCTACTACCACCAACATTTAATGTCAATTTTTACGACTTTTCAGAATCTGTGAGGAATTTAAGATCATACAGGAAAGAGCACTGGCAAAACCTGACACATCCGAGGAGCTCATGGAAATGGTGACATTTGTGGAACACGCTCGAACATTAGGGATGATAAAGCTGAATGAAAGGATCAAGGTACACTTATAACAACTTTTGTTCAAAGTTCTGTTCTATTTTTTTTTTTTCAAATGATATAGTACAGGGGGAAAAAAATGTATTTTTCAGGAATTAAGAAACTAATTTGTCTTTTTTCATGTTTGTTTTTTTTTTTTTTTAACGAATTTTTGATTCATATAATGTTTTAAAATATGCTTTTTTAAAATTTTACATCACTACGCCAACCATGTAATTAATTTAACAGCAAAATGGAGGGAGCTTCCTGTGCCCTGTGGGCTAAGGTTATAAAAACTTGGGCAAACTCTTGAGATTGTGCTCACCTGAGTTATGCTCATTATCAATGGTTAGTTTTGAGCACCTACTCAGCTGTGTACAAAATCTATGCACATTCCACGTCTTGGGAATGCCTTTTGTGGAGCTCGTTTGTCAATTGAGGTCAAAATGCACTACACTGATTTTGTCTGCTGCTTCAAGGGGATTTTGTTTGTCACTGATAATTATTTGACCATTATAAAGAGGAAATTTTCAAAATCAAATCGAAAAGGGTATTTTTTGAAAAATCACTTGCAACCGTCCAATTCTTAAAACAACTCTGCAGTTCTGTTGAGTACGGCGTTGAGCACAGCTTTCCTTCACTCATTGGACTGTCACTCTGTCCCATGAGTGAAATAGCTTTAAGTACCTGATAAAACCCCCATCAAACAAATCAGTTTATGATTTTGTGGATTACGGCTCCAATAAACAATACCCATGATATGAATACATGGGAATTCAACACATAGGGTTTTAAAAAAGCCAAAATATCGATTCAATTTTTTGAATGGTAACTTTACTTGTGGATAACGCTATTTTCCATTTTGGTTTCCTATTTTTTCCTAAATTTGATTACAGGAATCGCAGCAACGATTAGCTTACCTGATAGATGTGTACATGTTCTCTAAAGATGACATAGAATTAAACTGTGAAGTATTAACATGGCCCAAGAGGATCAACCCAGTATTTGACGAAAACGATGAGGTAATTGTAATTTTGATGTTATAGTATACAAACACCGACATGAGTTTACAGGAAGATCAGAACGGAATACTATTTATAAAACCCGATTGTTACTCAAAAACAATGATAGTAAGAAAATATTAGTAACCAGCATTTGAAAAAAATGAAAAACAATATTTTGTGGACTAAATTTAGTTTTGTGTTTTCTCAGTTGGTAGAGGCATCCAAATTGAACAGTGAACGTCTATTACTGGAGAAGAGAGAAAAAGTGATTTCAGAACTGGAGAAAATGAGGCAGCGTGTGGATGAATTCAACGATTTTGGTGAGCTAGATATGATGCAGCAATACGTCCAGGACATACGAGCGCTTCAGAAAAGATTAGCTGATGTCCAAGAACAGATTGTGTGGATAAATAAGGTTAGGAAACATCAAATCTTAACGTCTACAATGTTATATTTATGCTCACAGCAGCTAGTTATTTCACTTAATTTATGCCATTTGGGGTGTTTCAGACTATATCAAAATCAACTTAGAAAAAAACAAAACAAGAAAACGATTTTTTAAACTTTATTGTGTTCAGATTTATTTTGTGGAAATTCATTTCTTGTCAATTCATGGCCTGTAAAACATGCATAAATTATTTATATTTGAATATTTAAATATTTTTCATACACGTTCCGGAGACAATATACTATTAGAGACAGGATTATGTTTCACAAAAGTGTACAAAAAATATTTAAATATAAAAAAGTTAGCTTTATGATATTGTTGTAGTAAGTGGGCTTTGGCCTGTTGTCAAATTATTTAAATTATTATTATTATTTTTTTATCAGTTTGTATTGAGCTTTTTACTTATATTTGAACTGAATATTAAGTTTGTCTTTTATATTTTATACACATTTCAGGAAGAGGTATTGTTTAAGTACCCTGTGAGCACCTACCCTGATATAGATGACATCACAAATGGTGCGGACCCGTTCCATAGACTGTTTAATGTGGTGCTGAAATGGCAAAAGGCAGAGAAAAAGTAGGTATCCCCATTGAACCCGAGTCAGTGCACGAACCTAATTACACACTCATCTTTCTCATTTTCTTGGTATGTTTTTATGCCTGGTTTATGAGCCTAGAGCCGGTGGTTGGAGGGAGCTTCATGTTGCCCTGGTGCTCTCAGAGCTTAAGGGGAACAGGAAGCCGATCTGTTTGTGGT
>JAQQZZ010155626.1:0-12332 GCA_030265115.1 Mopalia vespertina | reverse complement strand
CCTGACACGTCTATATGTTGGGTAAGCGAGGGGAATTAGTTTAGATCGAGCTCCTGACACGTCTATATGTTGGGTAATCTAATGAGTTTAAGTACAGCTTTACATACGTCTGTGTGTTGGGTAATTCAGGGGAATTAATTTAGATCGAGCTCTACACACGTCTGTATGTTGGGTAATCTAGGGAAATAGTTCAGATAGCGCTTCTGACACGTCGCTATGTTGGGTAATCTAGGGGAATTAGTTCAGATAGCGCTTCTGACACGTCTGTATGTTGGGTAATCTAGGGGAATTAGTTTAGACCGAGCTCCTAATACGTCTGTGTGTTGGGTAATCCAGGGGAATTAGTTTAGATCGAGCTCTACACACAGATATCGCTTCTGGCACGTCGTTATGTTGGGTAATCTAGGGGAATAAGTTTAGACCGAGCCCCTAACACGTCTGTATGTTGGGTAAGCGAGGGAAATTAGTTCAGATAGCGCTTCTGATACGTCGTTATGTTGGATAATCTAGGGGAATAAGTTTAGACCGAGCTCCTGACACGTCTGTGTGTTGGGTAATCTAGGGCAATTAGTTTAGATCGAGTCCCAGACACTTCTGCGTGTTGGGTAATCTAGGGGAATAAGTTTAGACCGAGCTCCTATCACGTCTGTGTGTTGGATAATCTAGGGGAATTAGTTTAGATCGAGCTCCTGACACGTCTGTGTGTTGGGCAATCTACGGAAACTAGTTTAGATCGATCTCCTCACATATCTGTGTGTTGGGTAATCTAGGGGAATTAGTTTAGATCGAGCTCCTGACACGTCTGTATGTTTTGTAATCTATGGGAATTATAGTTAAGACCCTGTTCCGGACACGTCTTAATTTTGGATTATCTAGGGGAATAAGTTTAGACCGAGCTCCTAACACGTCTGTGTGTTGGGTACTCTGAGAAAGTAGTTTAGATCGAGCTCCTAACACGTCTGTGTGTTGGGTAATCTGAGAAAGTAGTTTAGATCGAGCTCCTAACACGTCTTTATGTTGGGTATTCTAGGAGAATAAGTTTAGATCGAGCTCCTGACACGTCTGTGGCTGGTGAAACATAATGAAATTAGTTTCGATCGAGCTCTAAACACGTCTGTATTTTTGATAATCTAAAGGGAATAAGTTTAGATCGAGCTTCTTACACGTTTGAATGTTGGGTAATCTAGGGAAAGTAGTTTAGATTGAGCTCCTGACACGTCTGTGTGTGGGTAATCTATGGGAATTAGTTTAGATCGAGCTTCTGACATGTCTGTATTTTGTTTAATCTAAGGAAATTAGTTTAGATCGCGCTCCTGTCACGTCGGTATGTTGGGTAATCTAGGGGAATTAGTTTAGACTGAGCTCCTGACACGTCTGTATGTGAGGTAATCTAGGGGAATTAGTTTAGATCGAGCTCCTGACACGCCTATATGTTGTGTAATCTAGGGGAATTAGTTTAGATCGAGCTCATGACACGCCTATATGTTGTGTAATCTAGGGGAATTAGTTTAGATCGAGCTCATGACACGCCTATATGTTGTGTAATATAGGGGAATTAGTTTAGATCGAGCTTATGACATGTCTGTATTTTGGTTAATCTAAGGAAATTAGTTTAGATTGAGCTCCTGAAACAGCCGTCTGTGGGCTAATCAATATATCGACTGGTATTTGCTGTAAATATAATTTGAACATAACTTATCTATAATCGATGATATTGATGTATTAGCTGTCCATCGTTTAATTCTTTACAAAGCTTATATCATCACATCTACATATATAATCTTTAACACTTTGATTAACATACGTTATTTCAGGTTATATTGGTTTAATTTATTACATGTTGTCCATCAGTTATTTCTTTAGATTTATAACGATTATAAACGAGTTGTCCGCGAAGTCCATTTTATCATTTTTTGTCATTATTCTCGATTTCAGAAAACAAGGGCGATATCACGGCAAAAAAATCTTATTGAGGAAGTTAAACAGGTTGGTTTATTATTTTATTTTTATAATTTTAATTTACTGATATAGATAAAAAAAATATCTCACGCAATAAATGCATTTCCCTCACGTCGTGCACACCTTGTGTGTAACTATATCATAACTGCAGTTAACTGGTTCTTTAAGTTCATTATTAGTCTTTGAAAATCTGTTCAACCATCTGAATCTCCTTTATCACGATATGCAACAAAGTTGTAAACGCATTTATAACTGAAATATCTTACTTTCTATTTTGTACAACAGGCATCCCGACTATCCCGTCGTATGAAGGTTCTTCAAGACCCCAGTGCATTGACGGTAAAGAAAGCCCCACCTGTCCCACCCAGAACTGACACACTGGTTCGTGGTACCATGCCGCCTCCACCACCTAGATAATGCTGGTCATTGTAAATAACCAATTTCCTATATGGCATTCTAGATATAGACGAGTGGATACCACAATAAACACAGCACTTAAGGCCTTGGCAGTGTCGTTGCGCAGTACCTATGGGATATCTTTCTCACATTGCAAAGGTGTTTCTAATATGGATTTCCAAAAGGCTACCAATATGAACTATATATAACTTTGCTGCATGTTGTCCTGTGATATTTTTGTTAAATTTATAAACTTTCTTAATTTTCCTTTGCGACTCATGTTTTTGTTCAATACGATAAACAATATAGTAATATTCTTTTTTAAATACATATATAATATATGGACGATATAACACAAGGAAGTTTGATTATTATAAATATGGTTTGAGTGAATGGGAAGGGAGACAACCGAATGGGACTGGAGATAATCCGCGAGACGCGAAGCGTTGAATAGAAGTTATCCATGGTTTAGGCTGCGAAATTTCAACCCCGAGTCGCAGGCTCAGGGTTATTATGATGTCATAATATTCAATATTCAATATTATGACGTCATAAGAAGGTACATACGACATTCTGGCAGAAGATCCATATGCATATATTCACATAGGGATTGAATTATGTGGGAACTCACGTGACCAAATTAATAATAATAATATAATAATAATAGTATTTTATTTCAGACTGAAGTCCATAATAATACAGAAACATTGAATACTAAGAAATACAATATTAATCTATTTAACAAAATTAAATTGCTACATGTAGCATACTTTGCCATTTGGCTGAGAGTTTTGATTCTACACAGACATCCGAGTTCAACAGCTTCATAAGTAAGGTATTCTGAGATACCTCGATTCTCTGTTTAAAACTTAAAATAGCTTTGCGTAAAATCTCGCCAAAACTAAGAATTCTATTGATGGAAAACATGAAACTGGCACTACAATCATATCGGTAGTGTAAAAACCACCTGAATGAATTGTTATACATTGTTTAGATAATTTTTAGAGCCGTTTGAGTATAATAACTCCATAAATGACAACAGTAAATACTACAACTATAAGCTTTGAACAGGGCCTTTTTCACATCACTGGTACAAAATTTGAATTTTCTTAGAAGTACGTTAGCTCTCACACATAGTTTTCTTTCTGAACTTCTATATCAATATTTTCGGTCGAATCATTGGCAATAACACAAGTGTAGCTCTTCACATAGTCTAACTTTGTACCACACAAGCTTACAGAGGGGGAGTAAAATGGTTGTAACCGTTACATCGGATGAACATGCAGAGCGTTTTGTTAACATTATATAGTATATCATGCTCAACTGAAAAAAACTCACAAATGCGTAATAATGCTTGGAGAGCTTAAGCAGATGGACAAATGAAACACATGTCATCAGCATATATTAAGTGGTTAATGAACAACCCACCTATATAACATCCGATATCAGCTTTGGACAATGCTACATCAAGATCGTGTAAGTAAATTGCAAAAAGAGAAGGTCACAAGATACCCCCTTGTCGAACCCCATTCGATACATTGAAGTAATCAGATATTTCTGAGCCCCCTTTTAAACAAAATTGCTGAACCCTGAACCAAGTACATATAATTTTTACAATGTAAATCGGAAGTTTACGATCAATCAGTTTCTTCAATAATTTCCAATGATTGACTGTCAAATGCTTTAGATGCGTCCAAACAACATACAAAAACAGGACTACCATGGTTACGGTAAAACTGAACAACCTCTGTAAAAACATATATACATTGATCAGTGGAATGGCCGGGCTTGAAGCCAAACTGAGAATCGGTCGTTTGTAAAAGCTGGCCACAAGTTTTCAGAATTAACAATTCAACAATGTTTTAGATGACAGTTGCAACCGCTATTGCTCTATAATTGTCAGATTGAGTAATGTCTCCAGATTTATTTTTCACAATAGGCGTGATAATTACATGAATGAGCTGCTTTGGTCGATAAGAATGGTTGAACATAGCATTTATAAGCAATGATAAATGAAATGACAATTCAGATGCTGCAAATTTAAGGTGTTCACACGAAAGACCGTCAGGACACGCAACTTTATTGGCTTTGAGCCCATCAACTAGCTCATTAACAACATATGGGGTCAGGTCAGGATGAAATACATATGTATCTCTTTTTGAAAGAGTACGTAACACTTCGTCTTTTAGTGTATCATATCTAACAGACTTTAGTGTTTTATTAAATTTGTCTTTCCAGAAGGCTGTTATTGCAGGTGCACCTTCAGCTGAATCAATTTTGCAGGGAAGAGCCATACAATTACCATTAACAGCACGAACACCCTTCCAAAAATCTACATAAGAACTTGATGAAAATGCCTCAGCCATTTTGTTAGCACGTATAGAATTTTCCTCTCTTTACATGCACGAAGGGCATATTTAAACTGTTGCCGTGTAGTGCGCATGTAATCAAACACCGGACCGCTACAGGGGCGGCCATTCTCTCGCCACAATAGAAATGCACAGCGAGCGTGGTCGTGAAATTCACTCACATAATCATTCCATCCAGGAACAATATAGTCAACGCGCCAACAATATCTGAATAATACTTAGAAATATCATCAGCATGTTGGCAGGAAAACCCGTTACATGTTAAGTCTTCACTAGGTATATGAATATTACTTAAATGTGTTTTGGTGGACGCAGTATATAGCTGGATATCGACATCGGATAAATTATTCCAATCAACAACAACGGAGCTGTCCTGTTTCTCGGCACAAGTAGTCAATCTGGGCAAAGAGTCCCACTCCAGGTGAACAATCAATGGTAAATGATCCGAAGATAAAAAGTCAAACAAAATATCAATTTTAGTAATAGATGAATGGACAAGAGTAGAGGAAACAAAGTGGTCAAGCCATGACGTTGTTCTGTGAGAATCACTAACGTATGTATATGAGTTAAGAGGCAATCTTTCGACATCAGATAGGTGAAAATTAAAACTTTGCAGAAGATATCAAGCTCTTTGCCGAATACAGATGATCCATGGGCGTTAAACTCTTCAAGAATCACTATGTTGGGGATGTCAGACTCGTCAATAATGACACTTAACTTACCCAAGTAATCCAAATACAAGTCTAAGTTACCATCACAGTTTGTTGGTAGATACACACAACAAAGCAATACATTTTGAGTTTTTACAATCAATGCGTATCCCATTAATTCTTGAACCATATTCAACAATACTCGAATATTTACCCAGGGATTTTCGCCACAGGATTGCAATTCCACCATACGGTCTACCAACTGATAGTTTTGTTTCATCAATATGGGAAACTCCACGACGGTAGAAATCACTGTGAATAGCGTTTAAGCATCCCAAATTTAGAATTGGTTAACCATGTTTCTTGTAGCATGCAGATGTCAGATATATCACAAATAGATTTTATTTCATTTATAGAGGTCTTTAATGATCTGCAGTTGTATGTTGATAGACGTAATGCCCTGCCCGAGATATATAAACTAAGCCGAAATAATAATATACACAGGTCAGTATTCATCTTCATCTTTACTTAACCAGCGGTAATTCACGCCACGGTACGGCACATATTCTCGGTTCTCTTCCTCATATTGTATTCTTTCTAGCCGCTAATAAAGCAGCTATTAATTCAAATTCAAGGGTCCCATCCATCTTATCGATGTAAAAAATGTTGCACGTCACATTTGATCGTCTTATATATATTTTTTGTGTGCAAGAATAACTTCAAGGTTGAACTTTCAGAGTGAATAATTGCATTATGTCAAAACAGATGGGTTTTAAAAAATAAATTTCAAGTTTGCGCTAAATATATAACCCGTGGAGTTTGGGAAAAATGGTTTAACTACGGTTATAATCCGGGCGAAGGTTATGGTGAACTTTTTTTCGCGGAAGGAATAAGACAGTGGTACGGTAAGTCTTTTCTTAAGTAAAATTCGTCTGGAAGCATTAAAACGATCGTAAACAGTAAACACATGCTCTGGTTGGATAACTTATATTTGTGAAAAACAATTTGATAAGCTTGCGGCGGTATATATCCATATACTGGTATTCACGACCCATGTGCATCCGTTAAATAAGGAATTTACTTTGTCAATGGTACATTGATACATTTATACGACATGGTTGATTAACTGTGTCAACTGCCTTTACACTCCGGATTTTAAAGATGTTCCAGTACATAACTGGGGCAAGTTGCTCGAAAAGCTATTGGTCACTTAAACCTGATTAACTCCCTAAAAGCGAATTAGAGATAGATCTTCGCCTACGGTGACGTCATCTAACATGGAATTAAATGTTTTTCGTGCTTTGAGCAACGACCACTGCACATTTACGATACTCACTGAGACAGACAAATGTGCTTCTGTAAATGAACTAAATATATATTGGCGATTTGCCTAAAAAACAATCAAATGAATCCCATTTGTATTTGTAATTTTGATTACTCTTAACACGAACCAGACTGTTTAAAAGACCGGTATGTGTTTTTTTCTTTGTTTCTTGACTTATTTACTTCTAGGTCAGTTCTGAGGATTAGTTTCTGGATTACCCAGTAGAACGTGAAACGTACAAGTCCCTGACAGATACACTTTATCGATTCTCCTTCAGGTCTTAAATCCTGTGGCTTTAACGTGGAGGCACGGACATTGTCAAGGAGCAATGGAATACAGAACCAAGGTTAACAGATGATAAAATCCACCCAGGAGGAGTTCAGGTTAAGGCGACATTCAACTATCTTTTTGTGTTGGTCACAGATTCGTGCTTTTAAATCCATTCAATTTTCGCAATGATTGGATGGTGTATTCTCTATGTAACATTGAAAAATATATCATTGAATATTTCGGTCGAAAAGGATTCATATTTTATATAACTTTACCGAATAAACAGATTAAAGAATAACCTAGTCGATAGAGATATGTGAAATCTGGTAAAACTAACACACGTCATCTTTTTACACATTTATTAACTTACTTTTTTTTATCCCTGAGATTTTGTGCAAAACATGCATGTTATTTACACCCACGGATACAGGCGCTTTAAACTTTACTCAATTTCATATTGCGTGGATATCTCGAAATCAATAGACACAGGGCTTTTGCCATCCACTGGTTTGTCAACTTTTTAAACCGACGTGTTGACATTCAGATGGATTTTAGCTTGTACTATTTGTACAAGGCATTTATTTGAGGAAATAAAATTTAAAAAAAAAAACCCTGTTGCATATTAATCCACTTAGAAATTACGATCGATTGGAGGTTTAACATTATACTATAATTCTGCCACGTGTAAAATAAAGTTTCCATGGCAACGGTTGCCGGCATAACTACATTACTGCATATAGATTCAAATTCGACTTCACCGAGTACTACGTGATGTGCTCAAGGTGACATAATTGATGGATTTGTTTATCTAAAGTGGTTTTACTGTGTAAAAAGACAAGCTTTTAACAGAGCGCAGGTGGTTAAACAAAATCCTGAGTCATATATCAGCTTGCTGTTATTATACTTACATTAGTATACTTCTGGACTGTATTTATAACGTAATCGCATAATGAATACCATATTTATCGATACTATTTGGCAACTAATATGCAGCTGGTCTAGTATAGACTATATCTCTTGTGAGTCCCGATACTAACGACGGAAACCTGTTGCGGACTTTGATGTAGTTAACAAATTTGAGATTTCCAGGCGATGGATATCAGTCTGTTGTGTCCACTTGTAGAACATATATAATAACGTCAAACCCTATGTTCTGCTATAAAAAGACGTTGGCATAGGTGTACATATTTGTCTTGGAAATACTTGGAATAATTTGTTCATTGATCCTTTGTTCTGGCTTCTCGTGATCTACATACCGTCTACTTTATGAAGCATATTATGGCAGTTCCAATGGTGAATGTCCTGCCTACTAGGCCACAGTCATGTAAACCAACCGCATCCTCTGACGAAAGGTATCATGCTTCAAACTAAGACACATTGTATTTACTTAGCGATGGATGAACATTAATTTACTAATATATATCAAAATACATCACATAGTTATATTGTAGTGTGTCCATTACTTTTATAGAGTGGTGGTTTGTGGGGGCTTTCTGATGTACTGGAGCTCGCACTCAGAGCAAAGCGATAGTACGAAGCTGACCTTATTTTGGCAGGTCTTTGCGTCCTGTGAAGGTCCTTGACGTATGACTTCTTGCATGCCAGCAAACTCGAGGATCGTGGGCTAGCACGCATTCATGTCAAGTTACCTTGATTATGGCGTTAAACCAAAAGCAAACAAAGAACGAATATCTGTATCATATAACCTGTGTTTTAAAATTAATATTTATTATGCGTGAATTTTATTTTATTTTTGTTATTTATTAGGATCGTTTTCATCGTGTTGTCGCGTTTATGTCTCATTTCTATATGTGGCTACTGATTATGTTAGTTGACAGTGAGAAAAGGTTTATCATTCTAGTAAGATGTAGTGGATCTTTTTGATTCCGCGCCTATCTTAAACGACATCGCTATGGCAGTTCTAGGCAATTCTGCAACAGCTTACGGGTTTCCTACAGTTTTCGGTCACACCATGTGCGACTAACTCTGACAGGCCATTAGCCAACACTTATGTGTTGTTTAAATAGCAAAATCAATCATTTGTTTCCCTCCGTAATGTATAAGGCTAGGCGGGGATGTCTTGATAGGGCGAATAAGGTTTCAACACCCATGTGGTGAATTGTACATGCAATGCACGGTGATTCTCAACCAGTTTATGGTTATTTAATAAATGCAGATGGTATTCCGCATAGTATTACTGCTGTCCAATCGACCGAACCGATTTATTGCATTACATTACCTGTTTTGCGTTTGAATCACATTCATGCTTCCTCTCATAACCATTCCCCTATACATTGATTATGCAAAAACGTTGATATGTACGTCAAAGCCGATGGACTAGGTGATCACTGCATAGTCTGGTCTTATGGTGCGGTAAAATAATCCCGCAATAGAAGTCAAAACAACTCTATGGATAACTGGTCTTCAGTCCGCTATACCAAAGTGCTTCAGCGATATGATGCTCATTCCTTCTTACGTTCCTTTGGGAAACCATAAAAACGGGATCGCTTTTAACTACAACCACGGAACCGAATCACGGAACTTTACAATGCATTAACAGAGAAGGCCACTGCAATTTTGCTGGATTTTTTTTAATTATAATTTTCTTGACCCCCTGCCCGGGGTATTGTATTTAATTGAATACATTTAGGAAATTGCTAATTTTGAATGTTACTATGTAAGAAAGAGAAATAACAATATTATACTTTGCAGTTGTGAAATCCATTCCATAATTATATCATCGATTATCCGATGTGTGCATGTGGCAAAACTGCTTAACCTGTTTGTGATGTCTGTATAACGTCATGTTTTGCCAGTGGTGCCGAGGGTGGTATGTCCCCACCCATTGGGCTGGCACGCAGTCATGTGAGTGATGTAACCTTAGTACGGCTGGTGTATACGCTTGGTGATTTCGGTCTCCTCTGTTACACCTATGTTAAAATTATACATTTTTTAAATGAGTAACAATACAAAAAGTGAAAACATAACTAAAAATATTGATAAAATCAATCTGCTCCAATTTTTCATTTATTTTCTATACATTCCACACCAACCGAACTCTCTGACCACACTGTTGGTCGGTGGGTATTTTGTGGATATAGGCGATATATTCAACAGACTCATCTCTCATTAGATGTAATATTTGTGGCTTGTGCGATAAATTAGTCCAATGGGCAGTTGAGCAGTACAAACTTGACACAATAGCTATTTCTGAAAGCCACCTCACACCCATGGTACTCTCTAGAGATGTCGAAATCCCAAGATCTCCTAAACCACTTTGATGCGATCGGCAACAAGCTTGGGAAGGTGTTTGTCTACACTTGCAATGAAATTCATTGCAATTATTCTCCGTGTAGAATAAATATGGACTGAAATCTACCATAACATTAATGCATATATTTATTGTGCAGTTTGTACATTACCATTCACTGATCGATAAAGGGAAAGTTTTCGCTTATAACTCGATAGTGCTTTCGGAAAACCAAACTGCTTAAAATATCAGCATACTAATGAAAATAATATTCATTACCGTCTATACAGGACATATTTCTAGCCCAATCCTAGGTTCTATTATTTGCAACAACAGGAGAAACCATTCTGGAAGAGGTTTCCTATTTCCGTTTCGTAACAGGCAACTTAAAACGCATATAACATACGATAACAACTTATTTGTTTAACAGAATGTGTTTTATCAATGTCTGATTGAAACTACTCATTTTGAGTGACGATACATGCGGTATATACGATAGAAACCCACCGCGAAATAATCACCCAAAGCATAATAATTTGTATTCCTAAAATACGATTATGGTAGAAATTGACGATAAACCGTGGACAGAAAATTATTTAACACGTGTTTATCAGTCAAAAGGAAAACGAACTTTATTCAAGGTACTCGATAATTTTACAGTAAGATCGATCTGTTTAACCAAGATGGATTAGTATTTCGCTGGCTTTAACACATTCAAGTTATCTCGCAGAAGAATAATCGTACATGTACCATACAAACAAGAATATGTTTAGCACAACTTTGGAATGACTCCAATGCCAATTGCCACAGTGCCATATGTGCCTCTTTAATCTTCTGCCTTAAAACTATGTATAGTAGAGCCAAGATAGGTGATCAGACTGCCAGAAAACCTAAATACTTTGACATCTATGTCTATTTACAACAAAGAATCAAAACATATCTTCTCCCCCAGTTACTATAACTTACTATATTAATCCACTCATTCACTCAAAAGTAATTTAATTGCTGACATAACATGTACTTTTAGGATATAATTATTTCTTATATTCCTGATCAGCTCCGTCAATGGGATACAGCAAGTCTTTAGGACATTATTCCCGCCTTTAGATATATTCTATACTAGTATTTTATGCGAATTATAGTGCAGTTTAATGTATTAATTTCTGTATTTGATACAATGATTGCTATAGTTGTTTAGGTATTTTAAACTAAAAATCAATCAATCAGAGAATATTTACAATTCTTCTGAACGCAAGCTTATTTGTCCAATATGAGTATATAGAGCTTTCCTGACATACAGACATAACACTGTGCTAGTGTTTCACAATACATTCTTAGTGTCAATGGCATTCAACAGTCTTCGACCACCATCGACACAAAAACATCTGGCACGTCCAATTGATTCTAGCTATTAATCATTTTTTAGAGAATTGTTTTCTACAAGGGCTAGTGTGTTCAACGTTATCTAACGATGTTTGCCAAATTTACGAAATAATTTGCTGAAGTCCTACCAATTAAGGCAAGATGAAACGTCTTTATGATCAAGAAGTTAGAGGTCGAGAAACAAAGTACGGATTCCTGGAAATAGTTTACAAACCACATATTAGAAATCTCATCAAAATAATCTACCAATAAAAATAACTTTTGGAGTTTGTGTCAAACTGGGTAGTGTTTCTGTTATGTGACCACTGTTAATCACTACATGTACATGTAATGTAGAAATCAATGGTATTTAATCAACAGATCAATATTTAACTAGTCTCCAATTCTATGTGTTTAATGAAACTGAAAAAGACGAAGTGTTCTCTTTTCAATTCTTGTAATAGAAAACAGACGATAATCGACAAGGCATTGTCCTGGTGATTAAAAAATGTACAAAGCAAATAATTCATATTGATAACGTCGTGGTTACCTTATCTGGGCAGAATACAGATTGTGGATATAGAGAAACAGTTGTATAATCCTGTGTTTCATTGGAAATAGAAGTCTAAATTTAAACTTACATATCGGTAAGACAGTGTAGGGATCAGAATTATTAACTTAGTTAAATGCAACACGGATACTCCCGCTAGAGTTTAGTGATTTAAATATCAGTCTAAGTCGTAGAAAAATAA